>AWOL01S0156808.1:5253-19806 GCA_000715115.1 Nicotiana otophora
AAAAATAACTTTAAAAAATCAGAAAATTTGTAAAGAAAAAGTATTGGAACGTGGACAAGGCAGAATTATTTTTCCCCTATTTTTGAGTTGGTATCAAAGTATATCCATAATTTAAATTTAATGGGTATAACTTTTAAAATTTTTATTATTAAACTTATTATATTATAAAAATTACGAGTTCAAATCTTATATTTGTTGAAATTTTAATAGGTTTTAGCCATAACGTTACATCCGCCCTTGTTTGGCATAACCCCGATATTCGGTATCCGGTACATGTTAATCCGATCCATTCGGAGTCGCATCGAGTAGACTCGTTAAATATATACTTAGATTCAAAATATTTAACGAATAGTCGAGAGATCTCATTTATCCCATTATGCGGTCTTTATTTTCGTTTAACGTAAGTTCTAGTTGACTTCACCTAATAAGAGCCAAAAACAAAAGTGATTGGGTGAGGAGGAGGGGTTGAGAAAGGGACAAAAAGTAGCTTAGGAGAGCTTAGCTAAGGAATGGCGTGTCATGCTCTATTTTATAAGTATATCGTGTACGACTTGATGCCATATTTTTTCACTTTTTTGATTCGCAAATCAAATTATCTACCAATAATATTTATCCTAAATAAATAAAACGTAGAATCTATTTTTAAAACATTTTTAATTTAATTTAAATTACGGTTAACGTATCCTTTTAAATATTCTAAAATATGTACTTTTTAATAAATTTTCATCTAATATTAATAAACCAGTATATATTTTATATTTAAATTTATAAGTATTAGGTTAAAAATGATTTGTTAAGTACGTGTGAGAATAAAGGTTAATTAAAAGTGTGTGATTTTTGGGGATTCGCTCGTGCGCCGCATGTGATTGCGGCTTTTCCACAACGACAAAGTTCCCCATTTCGTCAGTCACCACACGTGCCGAGCCCCCTGGATTTTTGAATCCGCTCAAACATCGCCCTCGTTACTAGTGCCACGTGTCGGCGCACGTGGGTTCCTCCCCATACTAATATCTCAATTAATAAACCACTTAATTTTCCCCCCTTCTCACCTTGTCTTTGCTATCACTTAGGTAAATAATAAATTGAGATAAAATACTCTTTAGTGATGCAATTTAAATCTAAAAACTTACGAATAGATTTTTTTTGTACACTGTTATCTCTAGTTTTATACTAATTTACTGATACAAAAATTCTTAATAATTTTTATTTGAGTATGTACGATCATAAAAGATTAGAAAATTTAAGGTTACACCTTTAATTCAATATTGAAAAATCTGTTTAGCGTAAGTAGATAATGAATTTTAGTTCTCACACTGAGCTCTCTTTTTCATTTGTAGTATAATAAAGTATAAATCTCTAATCTATAACACTAATTTGGATTTATATAAGATGGCTGGTTCTTTGATTCCATTTTTTAAAAAGATATATTTATAATTTGTGAATGGAACTAGAATAGTATTATTCTTTGGTAGACTTTATTCAATTTAACAAAACTACCAAACCGTCCATCTTTAGTTTGTTTTATCTAGTTTTTTAGAGGGCCCTACCTTTGCAATTCTATGGATAATTACTTTCATTAATTACTTTTTCCTTTTCTTTTCCGGTAATTAACAAAGGGAAAAGACATTAAATAGGGTTACAGGTGTGAGAATGTCCGCCGGTGCCGGCTTTTGCTTCCATCCTACTTTCATTAATTAATCATAACCTTTTTTTTTATTCATAACAAAGCTCATTAACTACTAATTCTACTTTATCTGAAGAAGCACTATCAAAATTACATTTAATTAATCTCGCCACTATATTAACTTTACTAGAAAGCATTCATTTCATTGACTTGTACAGCCACTTGTCAACAAATCGAGACAAAAGTCAACAATTATCATGAAACACAAAAGAGCCATATACATGTAAAATTCTCTAATTCGTGGATATAATCTTTAAACCGATATACGAGTTCGTGTATTTTTAATAAGTTATTTGGTGTAATGATTCATCGGTCATTTTGAGTTATATAACCCCTTTCTCCTATTTGAGATCTTTTATATATTCATTCAGTGAATTATGACTTGTGTGTATGAGTGACACGAGTTTCGAAGGTCTGGAGCATTTTAAAACACTTAAACTTGAATTCTTAAGTTAAAAGAATTGATCAAAGTTAATATTTTGAGTAAACAAGCTTAGAATCATGATTTGAAGGTTTCAGTAGTTTCGTATGATGATTTGTACTTAGGTGTATGTTCGGATTATAAAACGAGGGGCTCAAGTGTGATTCGACACTATTGCGTGAGTTGGAAACTAAATAATTCATAAGTTTGATTTGAACCTACT
Organism: Nicotiana otophora; assembly: GCA_000715115.1. Classification (NCBI taxonomy): domain Eukaryota; kingdom Viridiplantae; phylum Streptophyta; class Magnoliopsida; order Solanales; family Solanaceae; genus Nicotiana; species Nicotiana otophora. The sequence continues at coordinate 7,582 of AWOL01S0156808.1, forward strand.
AAGTTTTGTATGTGCTTTGAGCTATTTGACAGGTTTCTATAGGGTATTTGGACTTCCCGAGATAGATTGGAGGGGTCCTAGGGGTTAGGTGAGTTTTGGGGTGTTCGGGAAAGATTTATAGGATTAAAAAAAATAAGTAAAACCAATAACAATTGCCCCCGTAGCAATCAGTGTTTTAAAAGACGTTTGCGGGGTGAGCCCTGCGGCGAGGCGCACCAAAAACTCCCCAAGGCAATGGTGGGAGGCGAAACTCTCAAGAGGCGTACGCTCAGCAATTCGGGACGTACGCCCGGGCGTTAGAGGTGCATTTTTTAGTGAGCGTAAACCCTAGAGACTTTTTCAAATTAAAACAAAATTTGTTGAATAAGTCCTTCATATAATACCCAAATTCTCAAAAGTCAGCCGTCACAACCCCCAATTTCCTCTGTAGGATGTCGTGATGGCACCTAGTCTCTAAGACTAGGTAAGCCTATCAATGCGAAATAACTAAATATAAATTAAAATTTAATCCTCAACAGTCGAATAAATAAGAACTGCAAATTAACAATTTCAACTCTCAAAACCCGATAGGAATAAGTCACAAGCTTCTAAGAATTTATTCTCAGTGTCTCTATACATCAGAGTCTAAATAAAATAAGAAAAACGACATAATAAGGATAGAAGGGGACTCCGGGGTCTGCAGACGCTGGCAGATATACCTTGAAGTCTTCATGTACAGTCTAATTCACTGATGCCCGGTCTGATAGAAAGTATCTGGATCTACACAAAAAGATGTGCAGAAGCGTAGTATGAGTACACCACAGCGGTACCCAGTAAGTGTCAAGCCTAACCTCGGTAGAGTATTGACGAGGTCAGGTCAGGTCAGGCCCTACTGGAATAATAAAAGACATGGTGAAAAGTTTAACAATATAATAATAAAAATGGCAATGAGAATAAATCAAGTAAGTAATATGTCACAATTTACTACATAGAATAAGGGCAAACAATACCTCACAGAAGGAAAACAGAAATTTACAACTTTAAGGAAATCACCAAAATAACCAAAGGCAAATGCAGCCATAAAGAAATATCAGCAAGGGAACTTCCGAGGTACCGCCTCGTAATCCCAAATCATAAATAAATTCACAATATCTCATTTTCTTATATCAGCGTGGGAGCCTTCATATTTAATTTTAAAGAAAATATTTTTTTCGAAATAGCATCCCGCGTTTTAGCCACCCTTATCGCACCGCATGGCTTCTAGTAGTTCCCCCACTAGCCACGTGTATCAAGCCACCCTTATCTCACCGCATGCGTTTCAACAACTAGACCTTATACCACCGCATGCGTATCAATATCACAATATATCATAATTTATACCTCAAGTGCCCAAATATTTCAACTTGCCAAAATAAATCATAAACAAGAATATTTTCAACAATAAGGAGCTCACGGCTCAATCACAATGAGTACAAAGTCTCACAAAATATTCAGCAAAATAATATTTATTATTTTTACAATACGGAACTCACGACTCAATCACAATGAATACAAAAATCTTCACAAAATATTCAGCAAAAATAATATTTCACAAATTTAACATCTTGACTTCAAATTTTTAAATGTAAAATACTTAATTTTTAATAATATTTAAATTAAGAAATCCAACCTTCAAATAATACACGGAATAAAAGAAACAGAGTTTCAACTAAACAGGTAAAACACTTAGTAGGAACAGGTCAGGCAAATTTAAAATACGAAAATATATTAATGATGATGAATATAACAGAATAAAATAATTTAATTAATATGCAACAGTGCTCTACACAATTTAAAGACATAATCTTCCACATTTAGCCCGTGCACACACTCGTCACCTTGTGTACACGACTTTTAACACATTAATATTTTCATATCAATACCAATCCTAAGGGAAATTTTTTTCACACAAGGTTAGACAAGTAACTTACCTCAAACCACGCTCAATCTGTCAAGTAGTATGCCTTTTCCTCGATTTTTCGACTCCGATCGGCTCGAATCTAATCATAATTAATTCGATTCAATCAATACAAATTATATGAATAAATTCGATAAGAAAATACAATATTTCTAACAAAATTTGAAATTTAACCCAAAATCGCCTATGGGGATCACGTCTCGGAATCCGACAAAACTCACAAAATTCGATAACCCATTCAATTACGAGTCCAACCATACTAGTTTCACTCAAATCCGACTCCGAATCGACATCGAAATCTCAAAAATTCGTTTTATGAGATTTCTACAAATTTTTCCCAAAATTGCATTTCAAAACACTAATTAAATGATGAAAACAATGATATACTCGTGTATATTGACCAAATCCGAGTTAGAATCACTTACCCCGATGTCTTTTCCTTAAATATCTCTCAGAAATCGCCTATCCCCAAGCTCCAATTTGTCAAAAATGGAAAATGGAACGAAGTCCACTTTATCGCTGCCCCCGATTCGCTGCCCTCGATCGCTGCCCCCAATTTCTGCCCCCGTTTTCGAGCAAAAAAATTCTATGAGCTTTTTAAGTCTAAATTTTGATCTGGTAACCATCCGAAACTCACCCGAGGCCCTCGGGACCTCAACCAAATATACCAACAAGTCCTAAAATATCATACGAACTTAGTCGAAACCTCAAATCACATAAAACAACGCTAAAACCACGAATCATACCCAATTCAAGCTTAAGGAACTTAAGAATTTCCAACGTCTACATTCGATGCCGAAACCTATCAAATCAAGTCCGATTGACCTCAAATTTTGCACACAAGTCATAAATGACATAACCGAGCTATAAAATTTTTTATAAATGAATTTTGACCTCGATATCAAAAAAGTCAACTCCCCGGTCAAACTTTTCAAAAATTTAACTTTCGCCATTTCAAGCCAAATTCCACTACGGACTTCCAAATAATTTTTCGGACACGCTCCTAAGTCCAAAATCACCATACGGAGTTATTAGAATTATCAAAACTCTATTCCGGGATCGTTTAGACATAAGTCAATATCCGATTAACCTTTTCAACTTAAGTTTTCAACCTTGAGATTAAGTGTCTCAATTCATTCTGAAATCCCTCCGGACCAGAACCTACTACCCCGACAAGTCACATTATAGTTATAAAGTACAGAATAAACAGTAAATGGGGGAACAGGGCTACAACTTTTAAAACGACTGGCCGGGTCGTTACATCCCCCTCATCTTAAACAAACATTCGTCCTCGAACGGGTTTAGAATTATACCTGGAGTGGTAAAAAAATGAGGATAACAGCTGCGTATATCATGCTCGGTCTCCCTAGTCGCCTCCTCGACCGGATGACCCATCCAATATACTTTTACTGAAGAATGCTCTTTGATCTTATATTTCTAACCTGTCTGTCCAAAATGACCATTGGTTCCTCGACATAAGATAGATCCTTGTCCAACTGGACTGAGCTGAAGTCTAACACATGAGACGGATCGCCGTGATACTTCCAGAGCATGGAAACATGGAACACTGGATGAATTGCAGAGAGACTAGGTGGTAGTGCAAATCTGTAAGCCACCTCTCCAACTCTCTCAAGAATCTCAAAAGTCCAAATATACCTAGGGCTCAACTTGTCCTTCTTCCCAAATCTCATAACACCCTTCATGGGCGAAACCCGGAGCAAGACTCGCTCACCAACCATGAATGCAACATCATTAACCTTCCGATCCGCATAACTCTTTTGTCTAAATTGGGTTGTACGAAGCCGATCCTGAATCAATTTAACCTTTTCCAAAGCATCTTGGACCAAGTCTGTACCTAATACTCTAGCTTCGCCTAGATCGAACCAACCCACTGGAGACCGGCACTGCCTACCATATAAGGCCTCATACGGAGTCATTTGAATGCTCGGTCGGTAGTTGTTGTAGTAAGCAAACTCCGCAAGTGGTAAGAACTGATCCCAGCACCCCCCAAAATCTAACACACACGCACGAAGCATATCCTCCAGTATCTGAAAAATGCGCTCGGAGTGCCCGTTTGTCTGAGGGTGAAATGTTGTACTCAACTCTACCCGAGTACCCAACTCTAGCTGTACGGTTCTCCAGAACCGTGATGTAAACTGTGTACCCCGGTCAGAGATGATAGATATCGGTATGCTATGAAATGAAACCACAGAAATGAAATGAGCTCACTTGGTCAATCTATCCACAATCACCCAAACTACATCGAACTTCCTCTAAGTTCGTGGGAGCCCAACAACGAAATCCATAATGATCCGCTCCCATTTCCACTCTGGAATCTCTAACTTCTGAAGCAATCCACCCGGTCGCCGATGCTCATACTTCACATGCTCACAATTTAGGCATCGAGCTACATATTCCACTATGTCTTTCTTTATCCGCCTCTACCAATAGTGTTGTCTCAAGTCCTGATACATCGTCGCGACACCTGGTTGAATGGAGTACCGCGAACTGTGAACCTCATGGAGAATCAACTCACGCAAACCATCTATATTAGGTACACATAGTCTGCCTTGCATCCGTAATACACTGTCATCTCCAATAGTGACTTATTTGGCATCACCGAGCTAAACTGTGTCCTTAAGGACAAGCAGATGGTGATTATCATACTAACTCTCCCTGATACGATCATACAGAGAAGACTGAGAAATCACACAAGCCAAAACTCGGCTCGGCTCGAAAACATCCAATCTAACAAATTGGTTGGCCCATGCCTGAACATCAAAGGCTAAAAGCCTCTCTGTTACTGGTAAATATGCTAAGCTGCCCAAACTCTCCGCCTTACAACTCAAGGCATCGGCCACAACATTAGCCTTTCCGGGATTATAGAGAATGGTGATATCATAATCCTTAAGTAACTCCAACCACCTCCGCTGCCGCAAATAAAGATCCTTCTGTTTAAACAGATGTTGTAGACTCCGATGATCGGTGTAGACCTCACAATGGACACCGTACAAATAGTTCCGCCAAATCTTCAAGGCATGAATAATAGTTGCTAACTCAAGGTCGTGGATCGGATAATTCTTCTCATGTACCTTTAACCGTCTAGACACATAGGCAATCACACTACCGTCTTGCATCAACACTATGCTGAGACCAATGCGTGACGCATCATAATACACAGTATAAGACCCTGAACTTGTAGGCAACACCAATATTGGGGTTGTAGTCAAAGCTATCTTGAGCTTTTAAAAACTCTCCTCACATTCCTCGTTCTACCTGAACGGAGTACTCTTAGGTCAATTTGGTCATAGGTGCAGCAATAGAAGAGAAATCCTCTACAAATTGGCGATAATACCCCTCAAAGCCAAGAAAACTCCGGATCTCAGTAGCTGATGACGGTCTGGGCCAACTCTGCACTGCTTCAATTTTCTTCGGATCTACCTGGACCCCTTTGTTCATTACCACATGACCCAAAAATCCTACTGAATCAATCCAGAATTCACACTTTGAAAATTTTGCATACAACTTAATTTATCTCAAAGTCTGAAGCACAGTCCTCAGGTGTTCTTCATGATCCTCCTGGCTCCGAGGATACACCAGAATATCGTCAATAAACACAATGATGAAAGAGTCAAGATAGGACTGAAATACACTGTTCATTAAATGCATAAATGTTGCTGGGGCGTTGGTCAACCCAAATGACATCACAAGGAACTCATAATGACCATACCGAGTTCTGAAGGTAGTCTTCGGGATATCTGGCTCACGAATCTTCAACTGATGATAGCCTAAACGTAAGTCGATCTTAGAGAACACTCTCGCACTCTTAAGCCGATCAAATAGGTCATCAATACATGGAAATGTATAGTTGTTGTTCATTGTGACCTTGTTCAACTGCGGTAATCAATACACATCTGCATTGGACCATCCTTCTTCTTTACAAATAAAATAAAAGCACCCCAAGGCAATACACTAGGCCGAACAAAACCCTTATCAAGCAGCTCCTGTAACTGCTCTTTTAATTCTTTCAATTCTGCTGGGACCATACGATATGGTGGAATAGAAATGAGCTGGGTGCTTGGTAACAAATCAATGCCAAAGTCAATATCTATGTCGGGTGGCATACCCGGAAGATCCGCTGGAAATACATCAGGAAAATCCCTTACTACAGGAACTAACTCCACGGTAGGAGTATCAACACTAACATCTCTCACATAGGACAGATACATATCACACCCCTTCTCAACCACTTACTGAGCTTTAAGAAATGAAACAACCCTGCTAAGAACATGCTCCAAGGTACCTATCCACTCTAGCTGCGGTAGACCTGGCATAGCCAACGTCACCGTCGTGGCATAACAATTAAGGATAGCGTGATAGGGCGATAACCAGTCCATGTCCAAAACAATATCGAAATCCACTATACTGAGCAATAATAAATCAGCTCTGGTCTCAAAACCACTGATAACAATCAACTTAGGTAAGTGCTTTCTAAACATATGTATAAAAAGAATAGGTTTTTACCGCTTTTTCTTCTCTCCTGACCGATACACACGGTCAACAATAATAGATCCACCCACAGGTGTAGATGAATAAATAGAGGAACTCAAAGAATTATGGGATATGCCCAAATACGGGGCAAAATAAGATGACACATACGAATAAGTAGAGCCTGGATCAAACAAGACTAATGCATCCCTATGACAGACCGGAACAATACCTGTAATAAGAGAATTTGATGCAACTGCCTTCGTCCTAGTAGGAAGGGCATAATATCTGGCCTGGCCTCTACCTCTAGGGTAACCTCTACCTGTCCGACCTCCACATCTAGCTGATTGTGCAGATGGAGTAGAAACTGGTGCAGTAATCATGGCCTGAAAAGCCCGAGGGCCTTGTGGAATAAGTAGGGCCCGAGAAATATGTGGAGGTGCACCCCTCCTAAGTGTGGGGCAATCCTCATTATATGACGAGTATCACCACAATCAAAACAAGCCCTCGAAGGACATGGCTGCTGGGACTGGCTCGTGCCTGATCGGCTGGACTGACCGCTAAAAGCACCCTGTGTAAGAGGTACATTAGACAGTGGCGGTGCATAATATGGAACCTGGGGTCTGGGAGTAGATGGAAAACCTCTGAAAACTGGAAGTGCTGAATGAATAGGACGGCTCATATAGCCTCTACCAGGATGGGCTGCAGCTGGGGCACAAGAACTGTTACATATGGCAGAATCTCGAGGTCTCTTAACTTCTCTCTCTTCTCTCTCCTGAGTCCGCATACCCTCCAATCTCTTAGCAATTGACACCATCTGTTAGTATGTGATCTCCATCTCCAGTTCTCGGGCCATACTGAATCTGATACTAGTGTGGATCCCCTAAATATATCGATGAACCCGCTCTCAAACAATAGCAACCAAGGCTGGTGAATGCCTAGCCAAATCACTGAATCGGACCGCATACTCTGACACGGTCATAGAACCCTGGCACAACTGCTCAACCTCTGTACGACATGCATCTCTAAGACTCTGAGGAACATACTCCCTCAAGAACATATCTGAAAATTGATTCCAAGTGAGTGAAGTTGCCTCATCCGGAATATCCAACTCATATGCCCGCCACCACTGGTAGGCCGCTTCTCTAAGCTGGAATGTCGTGAAAGAAACCCCACTGGAATCCACAATACCCATAGTATGGAGGATACGGTGACATTCCTCAAGAAAACCCTGAGTATCCTCTGAAGCCAAACCACTGAAAGTGGGAGAGTGGTACTTCTTGTACCTCTCGAGCCTGAGTTGCTCCCCCTCCGAAATTGCTGCCCTAGCCTCGGACCGAACTGGGACAACTGGCTGCACTAGTATAACCTCTGGAGCATGGTTTACCTGGGCCTGTGGCTCTGGGTTATGGGCGGCGGGAGTCTGTGCTCCTCCCCCAGCCTGAGATATGGCAGGAGCAAGTGGAATCAACCCTGCCTGAGCTAGAGTGCCAAACATGTTCAAAAACTGGGCAAGAGTATCCTGAAGTGCATGAGTAGTAACAGGCGTCTCAGGTGCATGTTCTCCAACTGGAGCTACTCGTGGTTCCTCTGCAGTACCTCATGCAGGTGCTCTGGTTGCACCACATGGTCTTCCTTGACCTCTGGCTCAGCCTCTGCCCCGGCCCCGGCCTCTTGCGGCTCCAACATAGGACGTGGGTGTCTGATCATCGAGTCTAGTTGTGCGTGTCCTCATCATCTCTGAGAGAATAGAAAAATAATAGTTTAGAATTTCGAAGTCAACAAATGCGTACGATAAAGAATCAAAGAAGTGAACATTTTCCTAACAGTTCCATAGCCTTCTCAAGATAAAGTACAGGCGTCTCCGTACCGATCCGCGAGACTCTACTATACCTGCTTGTGACTCATAACACCTATGAACCTAGAGCTCTGATACCAACTTGTCACGACCCCAAATTTCTTTCGTAGGATGTCGTGATGGCACCTAGCCTCTAAGACTAGGTAAGCCTATCAATGCGGAATAACTGAATATAAATTAAAATTTAATCTTGAACAGTCGAATAAATAAGAACTGCAAATTTAACAATTTCAACTCCCAAAACCCGGTAGGAATAAGTCACAAGATTCTAAGAATTTATCCTCAGTGTCTCTATACATCAGAGTCTAAAGACAACAACAACAACAACAACAACCCAGTATAATCCCACTAGCGGGGTCTGGGGAGGGTAGTGTGTACGTAGACCTTACCCCTACCCTGAGGTAGAGAGGCTGTTTCCAATAGACCTTCGGCATCCTTCCCTCCAAGAACTACCCACATTTGCTCTTGGGGTGACTCGAACTCACAACCTCTTGGTTGGAAGTGGAGGGTGCTTACCATCAGAACAACCCACCTTGTCTACATCAGAGTCTAAAGAAAATAAGGAAAATGACATAATAAGGATAGAAGGGGACTCCGGGGTCTGCGGACGCTGGCAGATGTACCTTGAAGTCTCCGTGTACAGTGTAATTCACTGATGCCTGGTCTGATAGAAAGTACCTGGATCTGCACAAAAAGATGTGTATAAGCGTAGTATGAGTACACCACAGCGGTACCTAATAAGTGCCAAGCCAAACCTCGGTAGAGTAGTGACGAGGTCAGGTCAGGCCCTACTGGAATAATAAAATATAGGGTGAAATGTTTAACAATATAATAATAAAAATGACAATGAGAATAAATCAAGTAAGTAGTATGTCACAATTTAACTACACAGAATCAGGGCAAACAATACCCTGCGGAAGGAAAATAGAAATTTACAACTTTAAGAAAATTACCAAAATAACTAAAGGCAAATGTAGCCACAAACAAATATCAACAAGGGCACTCCCGAGGTACCGCCTCGTAATCCCAAATCATAAATAAATTCACAATATCTCATTTTCTTATATCACCGCGAGAGCCTTCACATTTAATTTTAAAGAAAATAGTTTTTTCAAAATAGCATCCCACGTTTTAGCCACCCTTATCACACCGCGTGACTTCTAGTAGTTCCCCTAGAAGGGCAAACAATACCTCGCAGAATAAAAATAGAAATTTAGAAATTTAAGAAAATCACCAAAATAACCAAAGGCAAATGTAGCCACAAACAAATATCAACAAGGGCACTCCCGAGGTACCGCCTCGTAGACCCAAATCATAAATAAATTCACAATATCTCATTTTCTTATCTCACCGCGGGAGCCTTCACAATTTATTTTAAAGAAAATAGTTTTTCCGAAATAGTATCCCGCATTTTAGCCACCCTTATCACATCGCGTGACTTCTAGTAGTTCCCCTACTAGCCACGAGTATCAAGCCACCCTTATCTCACCGCATGCGTTTCAACACCCAGACCTTATACTACCGCATGCGTATCAATATCATAATATATCACAATTTGCACCTCAAGTGCTCAAATATTTCAACTTGCCAAAATAAATCAACAACAAGAATATTTTCCACAATAAGAAGCTCACGACTCAATCAAAATGAATACAAAGTCTCACAAAATATTCAGCAAAATAATATCCATTATTTCCACAATACGAAGCTCACGGCTCAATCACAATGAATATAAAAATCTTCACAAAATAGGTAGTCCGTATTGGTATCAAATCTATTCCCATGTTCTCATCTTTCCATCTTTTACCCATTTCTTCGGTAAAGTCTCCCAACTATATTTGAAAATGTTCAGCAAACATAATATTTCACAAATTTAACATTTTGACTTAACATCGAATTTTTAAATGTAAAATACTTTATTTTTAACAATATTTAAATTAAGAAATCCAACCTTCACATAATGCACGGAAACAAAAAGAAACATAGTTTCAACTAAACAGGTAAAACACATAGCAGGAACAGGTCAGGAAAATTTAAAATGCGAAAATATATTAATGATGTTGAGTATAGAAGAATAAAATAATTTAATTAATATGCAATAGTGCTCTACATAATTTAAAGACATAATCTTCCACATTTAGCCCGTGTACACACTCGACTACTTGCGTACACGACTTTCAACACATCAACATTTTCATATCAGTACCAATTCTAAGGGAAAATTTCCCACATAAGGTTAGACAAGTAACTTACCTCAAACCACGCTCAATCAGTCAAGTAGTATGCCTTTTCCTCGATTTTCCGACTCTGATCGGCTCGAATCTAATTATAATTAATTTGATTCAATCAATACAAATTATATGAATAAATTCCATAAGAAAATATAAATTTTCTAACAAAATCCTAATTTTAGCCCAAAAATCGTTCGTGGGACCCACGTCTCGGAATCCGACGAAACTTACAAAATCCAATAACCTATTCAATTATGAGTCCAACCATACTAGTTTCACTCAAATACGACTCTGAATGGACATCGAATTCTCAAATATTCATTTTATGAGATTTCTACAATTTTTTCCCAAATTGCCATCTCAAAGCACTAATTAAATAATAAAAATAATGATATACTCGGGTATATCGACCAAATCCGAGTTAGAATCACTTATCCCGATATATTTTCCTTGAAAATCTCTCAAACATCGTCTCTCCCAAGCTCTAATTTGTCAAAATGAAAAATAGGACGAAGTCCCCTTTTTATAACTTAAAGTTTTTATCCAGGCACTACCCTCGATCACTGCCCTCGATCGCTGCCCCCGTTTTCCAGGAAACATTCCAGCAACTATTTAAGTCCAAATTTTAATCCGTTAACTATCCGAAACTCACCCGAGGCTCTCGGGACATCAACCAAATACACCAACAAGTTCTAAAACATCATACGAACTTAGTCGAAACCTCAAATCACATTAAACAACGCTAAAACCACGAATCATACCCCAATTCAAGCTTAAGGAATTTAAGAATTTCCAACTTCTACATTTGATTCGAAACCTATCAAATCAAGTCCGATTGACCTCAAAATTTGCAAACAAGTCATAAATGACATAACAGAGCTATAAAAATTTTGAGTACTGGATTTCGACCCTGATATAAAAAAAGTCAACTCCCCAGTCAAACTTCCCAAAAATTTAACTTTTGTCATTTCAAGCCAAATTTCACTACAGACTTTCAAATAATTTTTCGGACACGCTTCTAAGTCCAAAATCACCATACATAACTATTGAAATCATCAAAACTCTATTCTGAGGTCGTTTACACATAAGTCAATATCCGATCAACCCTCTTAACTTAAGTTTTCAATCTTGAGACTAAGTGTCTCAATTCATTCCGAAATCCCTCCTGACGTGAGCCTACTACACCGACAAGTCACATAACAGTTATAAATTACAAAATGAGTAGTAAATGTGGGAACGATGCTACAACTCTCAAAACGACTGGTCGGGTCGTTACATTAGCTTGGTAATTACCTAAAAGTTTTAAAAAGTAACTGAAATGTATTAAATTTAAAAGTAAAGTTTTTTTTTTTTTGATTAAAGTCTTAATTCATGGTCTTTCCCAATTTTTTTTATCTTGTCTGCTAGCTTGCTAATATCTCCCAAACGCAACGAATATTCATATTGTTTTAACAAATACAAAGAGAACTCCATTCTCCTTCATAGCACCAAGTTCAAAGTTCAAATTACAGTTTAGTCATCTTTTTTGTTCCTCAATGTAGAAAACGTTATTCTTTTAGACTCAAGTTACTTATGTTTGTCAGTAGCGTATAATAGATTGTTTTGACAAGTTTTTTGTGGGGATGGAGCACATCTCTCTCTCTCTCTCTCTCTCTATATATATATATATATATATATATATATATATATATATATATATATATATATATTCC
>AWOL01S0156808.1:21949-49444 GCA_000715115.1 Nicotiana otophora
ATATATATATATATATATATATATATATATATATTTCATATATTTATAAATGTTTTTCAAATTTTATGCAATTTTACATATTTATAAATATTTATTGTAATTATATTATTTTATAAAATATTAAAAATTAAATATCTATGGGCCTTACGCCTCGTGCCTCGGGGCTTACGCCTCGCTGAGGCATATGTAAAACGCCTCGACTTACACCCACACCTTTTAAAACACTGGCAACAACTACAACCATTTGTTGCAATTTTAATAATTTTTTAGCACTTAGTATAAATAGCCTTTTTTCATACTTAAGGTTCATTTTGTTATTTATAGGAGCTAGAGAACATGGATTACAGTAATTTTTAAGGAATATTTCATCTACTTCGTAGGGGTAAGTAATTGTAATTCGAATTTATGATTATTACATGAATCTCTATTCGATTTTACATTAGAATCAAGGATTTCAAAGAGGGAAAAAAGATTTTGAACTAAAACATAAGAAAGTAGATTCTGTGATTTTGAACAAAAGAATCTACTCAAATTCGGAAACAAATTAAATATTTAGACTCGCGAAGGTTACGGGCAACATAATTTGGTTACAGGCCACGTAATTTGGTTATGGTCTCGGGTTGTGACCATGTGCTTCTCGGTTGTTTTTTGTTGATTTTTGAGATTTTGAAAAAAATTAAATCTTTTCCTTTTGGGTTTGAATTCTATTGCTATTTGATCTCGTTGAATAATCTTTGGATAGATTGTGAATATTTGGATCCTTTAAAGCGATGTAAAGTGGTGTTTAAAAATTCCTCGATTAGCGATCAATATCCTGGCTAACTTCGACTTGAGAAATTATTTTCTAAATTAAATTTATGTGTTGCTTGCTATGCATTGGGGGTGACGTATAAGTGAAGTGACAAGCGTATATACAATTATTAATGTTGTTTTATGCTTGCGGTCGATTTTAGGCCTTTTATGTCTTGCTTTCGTACATGTTTTACTTGCAGCATATTTTAGTTTATTTTATGACTATTTGAGCATTTTATTCATGCTGGATATCATGTCTAAGCCTCTTTTACATGCTAATTGACATGATAGCGATTTGTATTTTGGATTATAAGGTACAATCGTAGCCATACATAATACACCATGCATATTGATCCATCGTATACATATGAATTGGACCACATATATTTATCTATATGGTATACATGCATTATATCATGCACATTAATTTCTCACGTGGATTGAGGTTATGTCACTTGAGTGGTTCGTGCGGTTGAGCAGCTTGAGATAATTATGGCACGTGAGTTATCCGTGCCGATTGGGATGATTATTGATGATTGATTATTGAGCTATTATGCTCGGATATAGCGTGTGTATATGAATCTGTCCCTTATGAGTCGCCCTCCCATGCTTCTCTTGTGGTGGTGTACACACAGTTCGACATAGGAGTTTAAGGCACGATAATTATCAGTTATTGTAAAGTTTAAGTTTTTATCATGCATAGGCATTAAAGACCCATTCATAGTAATGCTACTTGATGCATATTCCCTCGTTATACTTTGTTTTGGCGTATTGGCTTATGGATTGATCTTAATATCTAATAAAACATGCATAATATTTCATTCCTTGACTGTGCATATTATATACGTTGTTTCTTGCTTCTATGTTATTGTGTAAACTTAAGAATTGCATAGGTTTGTTATGCGAATATTCTTATCAAAACCTCGCCACTACTTCGTTAGGATTAGACTTGATACTTTGAGTACACATTGCCTTTTGTAATCATACTACACTTCTGTGCACTTTTGGGCATATACTATTCTGGGTACGAGCGGGACTAAGGAGAGAGCTCAATAGATGATCATCTTGAAAATTTGAAGTAAATCTACTTGTGTGTTTGCAGCACCTTGGAGTCACTATCCTTTATCTAGTGTTGTTTCCTATTCGAGGTAGTGATGTATTTATGAGACTCACTAAAAAATAAAACTGGAATTAGCCATGAACTTCATCACCTCGCTGTCATTAACCGCTCGTAGATAATAGAAATTTTAATAGTCTATCGTTAATCCGTCACTAAATAGGATTAGCGATTACTTTTCTGTTTAGCTACAGAATTTGTCTGTTGCTGATTCTTATTTTTTAGTAGTGACTTATATATTTTAGATTCTCTTAGAGCTCATGACATCGTGATATCAATTCCTAGATTGTTGTTGAATTACACACTTTTTATATTAGTTTTAGTTTCTTTATGATATTTTATCTATTTTAGACTTGCTTATAATGCTATGAGTTTCGTAGTTTTGTTATGCTAAGAGGTTGAGTTAAGTGCCATCACTACTCTAATGAGACTTGAGTTGTGACAATTAGAGACCAAGTAAAAGTATCAATACTTTCATGCGAAATCCTTGTCACTGTGGTTTTTCCATTGTAAATTCGTACGGAGCAATCAACGAATTTCGGCGAAATAGAAGATAGCCTGTTCTTTTCCTTTTTTGGGCTCGGGTCGATAGTAGTCGTGGTAGTAATGCCCCGGAGCCCAGGTACCCCTAGAATAGGGGAAAGAAGAGAGGGAATGCGGGCCGCATGACTCAGGCAGACTCTCTACCCGTGCGTGATGCGTCAGTATGAATATGGAACTCCTTATTCCAATCCAGAAATCGTTCTTCATTCCGTCGTCGATCAATCTATCACTCAATCCTACTAAAGGAAAGAGAAGAAGATCACGACTCTCCACCGCTTGTGCAGGGCCCCGTCAATTTCTTTGAGTTCCGGTCTTGGGCTAAAGAGACATTACTGACTTGAAGCTCTGACCTCGGCGGCAAGTGGATCATTCATGCGCAGACTGAACTAAAAAAGAGAGGTTCTCTTTTGAAATTCCACTGTAGTAATGCCAATAAAAATAAAAAATGAGAGACCCAAAGTTATGAGAAAATGACTTGTAACTGTTGATCATTCGCGAGTCGAACTCGCTCTCTTGCCACGGATTTTCCCTCTCTAAAACCGTCGAAAAGGGCCTATCCTTTTTTCGAGTTCCCCAAACTTCTTCCTTCCCCTTACCTAAGATAGAAGGAGAAAGCAGCTCGTCAGGGAGTGGATGACAAAAGTCAAGCCTGATCTTCGACCACACCCTTAACTTGCACCTCTATTGAGTAATGCCTAAGTCGCAACATCAAGGTTTGAGTCAAATTGAGCTGGTGATGCTTTTACCCATTTGCACGCTTCCTTGCAAGTCATTCTTAACACGACTTTATAAAAAACCAATATTTTTATACTTTCCTAAATTAAGGAAGAACAAAAATGAGTTGATGGACAAATGGATGTCAATAATCAAAATGGAAGGTCGAACAAGGTCGTTTCTGCACTCTAGAATAATTTAGTATATATATACTTCACATTAAGAAATGGTATTGGATTATTTTCCTTTTTTTAATGATTGAAATGCATGCTAAGTTGTTTTTGATTTATTGGTTAGGTTCGATACATAGTCTGATGGGATTAACTAACTTAATCCAAAGTTAATCTAGAATTAGATGTCCTTTATCTAAGCTGACTATGTTACCTTCTTCTTTTTATTTCCAATTCAACTAAAGTTTTCTAGAAAAGTAGCCAAACATTTTATGCCTTTATGAGGTAGTGATTTTTGGCATACTTCATAGAAAAAACAAAACAAGACTATTCGCTTTACGATCTAACAGAGAGATGTAAAACAATTGAATTTTCTTGCACTTTTTAGGTAATTTTTAGTACGTTGTTTTCAAAGATGATTTTATCTACTACAATGTACAAATATTTCATAATGATTTTAATAATTTAAATACCATTATTCAATGAGAAAGCGGCTCACATATACACAAATTTTAGATTATTTTATTATTATTCTCTTAAGTAAAAAATAATAAAGAAAGAAAGTAGCAAAGGAACTAAGGGGGAGAGGATCTGGCTTTTGGCATGAACATGATAATCTATAAAATTTCTTTGTGAAAAAAGATTGGTAAAATAAAAAGAAAAAACAAATTCTAAACATGGACACGTGCACATAATGATCATCAACATATGAATATGTACAAGACAATAATAAAAACAAACTTCAAAACCAAGCAACTCCATTATCCTAAAATCCACCCAACAAAAGAATAAAAAAGAAAAAAGAATTAGTAAAAACAATTAAAAAGCGATATAAGATTCTGGCGTGCACCAAGCACTTATAATAATTATAAACCCCTCAGGAATCGAGGCACTCTATATCCAATAATATGCTTCCACGTGTTCACCACTTGTATAAAGACGTGTGGTCATGTGAAGCATTATTGGATGGTGAGAAAGGACTAATTGCAACTCGCGAAAAATTATATAATTAAACCCACAGCACACTTTGCCATGCGCAAATACCCTAGTACTCTTAATTGTTTTACATTTTTTTTGTTTTTATAATTAATTTTAAAAACAAATTTATACTGCTACTGTTACGACGAGGGACGAAGCTAGAATTTTAGCTATGAGTTTTGCAGAGTCCAATTATTTTGGCATAACTCTCTAATTGAGTTAAGAAATTTACTTAATGCGTATAAATAATTTATTCTGTAATTTATTTTGTAGTTTAAATCATTAAACTCAAAATTCTTGATCCGACTCTTATTACTATTAGCGGTAGTAATTTCGAAAAGCCACTCTCCAAGAACTTCCTTTGTTACTACCCATTGACGCGGACACTTATTATTATTATTATTATTATTATTATTATTATTATTGTCTATCATATATATTTCTTCTATCCTCATTTAGCAACGTTATTTTACTTTAATTTCTTTTTTTTACACCGTCAATTGAGGAAAACGGACACCCCTTTGTAGGGAGAAGATTAAGGAAAAAGGATTAGCTCCGGTAAAATTAGCTCCATTAATTTTCAATGGAGCAGTGGATGCATGCCACGTGTGCAAGAGAAGTATTGATGGCCTGGATCAATTTCTATGGTACTCATTCAATTTTTTATTTATTTCACCATTAAATTATATTTTAAAGCCCAAGGTACTTGCTAAAAATATTTCTCATTTTGCTTTGCTTGTCCTATACATTTAAAAATGTTTATAAACAAGACGTAGTGGAATTTATCCACTTTTTGGAATTAAAAGAAAACGGGAGAGAACAAGAATTTATCCTCTTTTCTTGATATACTTCTTATAATCACAAATAAAAACCTATGGAGTACGGAAAGTAATTAAAAACTAGTGAAGTAAAACTGAAGGAGTATGCATTTTTTTATAAATAAATACAAAAGTAAATACATATAGTTTTCTTCAGTGAACACTGACAATTAGGGGCGTTTATAAAAATTCGAAAAATCGAACCAAACCGAAACCGAACAAAATCGACCAAAAAAACCAATACTTTTTAAGTTTGATTTGGTTTTGGTTTTGAATTTTAAAAACCGATCAAATTTGGTTTGGTTTTGATTTAAAAAAAAAAATAACCGAAAAAATTCGAACCAAACCGTCTATAAAAGTAGCTATTTAAATTTATTATTGCACCTATATATATATATATATATATATATATGTATATTTTTATATAAAGTTTTTAAAATTACGGTACATATTAGTCATTTATATTTTTAGTCTAGTTCTTTGCTATTATAATAATCTAATTCTTTGCTTTTACATTCTAGTTTGATTGGTAGTTTTTTTTGCTAAATACAAGAATTTATTTCATATTAAAAATAATCAATTTTTAATTGAGTACTTTAATTATTCATCACTATTTGATTCAATTATCATCAATATATATCTTAGTAAATGATAGATTACTCAAAGAACAATTGATTTGACAGTGTTATCTTGAAAATGTAGTCGCCGGAATATGCGTTTGGTATTGTATGTCTCATATTTAAGAAAAAAACCGATGAATAACCGAAAAAACCGAATCAAATCGAATCGATAAAAAATCGACTTAATTGGTTTAGTTTGGTTCTAATTTTTAAAAAATCGACTTACTTGGTTTGGTTTCTTTTTAGGGAAAAACCGACCCAAACCGAACCATGAACACCCCTTATGACAATGATAGATTTTCAAAGTCTAGGTATTTTTTTAATTTGTTAGAATACTTATTTAGTGTATAAAATAAGTAAAGTAAAATTGAAAGAGTATTTTATATAAATAACTTTCGTTTTTAAATACTCCTATTATTTAGATTTAGAGATGAAATAAAAAAATAAATAGGACACTTGAAGGTACCATAGAAATTGATCCAGACCATTAATATTTTACTTGAAAACGTGGCATATATCCACTACTCCATTGATAATTAATGGAGCTAAGCTAATTCTTTCCCGAAGATTAAGATCTAAATCGAAAATTTGATGGGGAATTAAACTCAAATATCATAATCTCATTAATTCCATCATTACCTATTAATAACTAGTCCACTACATCTTGACTTCGTTGATATTTTTGCTTGACTAATAATATTAGATTCGTTAATTGACCTATAAATTCTTTTAAGTCAATTTGGCCGTTTAATTTTTTCTTATTAATTTGTTATTTGTGACGTGTTTGATATCTTTCATCTCTGACTTATTACCATTTTAAGAAAAACATTTGGAACCATGTGCCAATGAGAAAAAGGCCAAAATCTATTGTACAAATATCTTTTTTGAAATATATGAAAGATTAAATTGTATATTCTGTCATAGTTTCATGCTTTCTAATTGATCTTATAAACATTTGGAAATATGGATGAACATTATTTCATGGTTAAAGATTAGGGCGCTTGAATATGAGAAGATGAGACTATTGTTATTGCGGTGGCAGATTTTACATAATGTGACACCGAAAAGGCAAATAAATAAATAAATAAAGTAAAAAGTTAACAAATGGCTAAAGTGACTAAGTAAATAGGACTAAAGAGAGTTAACTAATGTAACTCTTTTCATTTTCCTTGAAAAGAATAAAACAATAAAGTAAAGAGAAATTAATTTAAATATTCGTCCACTTAAAAAAATAAACATCATATATATATTTTATAATTAATTAGTGAATAATATATGTATATTAGCAAGCAATTTTAAATATTTTTTGGTCTAGCGACCAACTGTGTTAAAAGTCTAAAGTATAAAAGGATAATCAAATGAAACAAAAAAAGGCAAGTTACACATTTGTCCCGTCGGTCAAATATATAAAGAATATGTATAAAATATGTATATTATGTATTAATATATTAAAAAAAATATATTGCCGGCTATTATATTTAATAGCGACTATACTACGTAGTTTTCCCAAAAACATACATAATAAAAAATGAAAACTCACTTTCTTCCTTATTGTTTAGTTGCTTCTAGGCCTCCCTTTCTTTTTCACTCAAATCTTATTCCAAAGTATTAATTTATTTAAGTTTGTTTTCCATTTACTTCCTTTCCTTTTCCAAGCCTCCGAGGAAGCATAAAGAAATTGGAAGAATATGGAATGAGGAAAAAGAAAGGCCACTAAGCTGCAAAAGTCCATCATTTTGATTCATATTGTTGCAAATAAAACGAAAAAAGAAAAAAAGATGGAATAAAGACTTTGTGAAAACAATGTTGTTGGTGAGATGTGTCGTATTTGTAGGACAATTAAGAAACAACTAATTAATTTTTCTTCTTCTTCTTCTTCTTGTTTTTTTGTTGCTCTTTCAATACTTTTTTTGCTTTTTTTGTTTTAATTTCTCACACGATGTTCCATATTCACATTGAGACGATTAAATTTGAATTTGCACCGAAGAATTCCATATTAAAAGGCAATTCGCATCCTAACGAAGAGATTCTATATAAAGTTCAAATTCAAAATTTCTAATTAAGGGTGAAGAAGTACTGTGTACTATCACAATTCTTGTTGGTTAATGGTTCTTCATTATTTCCCTTTTAGATCGTTTTTGGCTTTTGGTTCTAGTGGTGTTATTTCTTGTTTTGGAGTGAAAAAGAAAGGAAATAAAGAAAAGGAGGCTACCCCATGTGACATGCATGTTATTTACATAACATCTAATGCATAATAGTTTGAGGTTTTATCTGGCAAAAGGCCCCACTTTTCCACAATTATGTTTTGCTTTTGTTTTACACCAAGTCTAATATTAACATTTCTTAATATGTAATTAATTTTCAGATCGTTAAAAGAAAACAATTACTAATATTCTGTCAAATATTGAATAAACGTAGCCCCATAATAATATACTTGTCTACATTGTATGGTATTTTTAAAAACTGGAAACAGTCGAACAAATTAAATATTATTAAAATTAAAGTCTGAAATAATATCTTATAAAAGTATAAAACCATCAAATTTTCTACATTAAACGACATAGATAATGCATTTTCAACAATTGGACCAATTCAGCTGGAACTATAAAAGAAACAGCTACTAAGCTAAATAACTAAAAGTAGAAGCTTGAGAATGGCATCACAATCACAAGTTTGGTCAAATGTAAATTTAACTCCTAAAATTGACACCTATACTTGTTTTGATTTTTAAGTCGGCCATGCACCCAATACTCAATTTTTCCTTACAAATATTTCAAAAAATTTCTTTAAATCACTAAAGAGTTTCTTTACTTGCGCTAGAAATTAGAAATTTAGTTGTTTGTTCCCGGATCCATTCTCATATTTTATTTGAGATTTGTGAATATTAAAGAATCAATTTTATATAACTATTCACTTTAAAGTTTATTTATTTAACTTGTTTTCTGTTTAATTCGTGCAAAATTGGAAAATATTGAAAATAGGAATTGATGTGATACAACTGACCTGAGCCATTTCTTTTTGTTCTTTTCTTTTTTCCTCGCTTGTATCACTTATAACGAAGGAAATTGTTTGCCAGAGTTTAAATTCCTGTCTAAATGTAAAAATGTTTTTGTATCATCTTGAGTTTTAGTCTTCTTTTTTGTCTTATCTTTTTAGATGGTGAAAAGGTGAAGGATTGTGTTGTATATGACACAAAAAATAGCAACAAGAATTACTTGCCGCTATAAGAATAGAAACACTGTGCCAATTGACTAGATAACTTTTTTTGAAAAAAGAAAATTAAAAATGCTAGCCCGTGATCCACTTAGTGCTGGAATAGAAAAAATAAAAAGTAGTCTAATTTGTAACTGATAATTGAAAAATAGACACAGTTTCAAAAGTAATCGAAATTTTAGTCATTTTTTCATGTAAAGATAAAATCTGAACAAAAATACCCTTTATAATCCGGAAAAATTCAAGTATAATATGTTGGAGTTTGAGTGTTTTATATATGAGATTCTAGCATAATGTGCTAGTGTTCCTACATAATATACTGGAAGTTTATACGTAAGACCTCCATAATTCAGCATATTATGCTGGAACTTCTATATTTCAGCTAAAACAATGATTATTTTTCAATAACTTTACAAACGCTAACTATTTTTGAATTATCAATCCGTAAACTGGCTAGCCCGTACTATTTTCATACCATTTTGCTACTAAATTCTATAACCCACTAGGATTGGACTTGGCTAAGGCAGTCTGTTTTGACAACTCTATATATTCATTTATACATACTTATATATATATATATATATATATCAACTAAATTACTAACGTTATAAGTTAAGAATAAGGGTCAAACTTCAAAGGAAGAGACGTACATACACCTCTTTCCTTTGCGTTATTCTCATCAACTTTGGTAGCTAGAAACGAATATAAATTGTCTTCCACCCAAATATTAAGTTCGGCAAATGTCACCTTCAATTCCTCCTCTCCTCATCCTAAAATAAATCATAAGCCTAGGTCATACGACTTGAAAAGAGGTTAGACATAAACTACCAGATATATCTTTTAGGACGTGTGAACATATAATAAATCACATGTGTGGGTGTGAAATAAGAATAATTTTCACACACGAAATGTGTGAATAAGTAACAATCGAATAACGACCAAGGAATAACCTAAGGCAATATAACAAAAGTATAAGGGAATTTTCAAAATGTATACAACACTATGACACAATATTTTTTTGAGATATATTTTGTTTTCTTTTTGGTTTTCCACTTGATATTCAGTATATGTATTGGCGGACGATTAAATTCGGATCAGCTCGAAAAAGTCTCACATTTGGGATAAAATAAAAAGCGACTTTATATTCAGGGTTCGAACCAAAACCTTTAGTTAAGGATGTATGAGTACTTACAACTTCATCGTTGCATGATTTCTTTGATGCCTTTATTTCTCGAGATAATAAAGAGGAAGCAAGAAATCCGTGAATTTTGCCTAACTAAATTAAATTCGAATGAAAATAACATATCACTCAACATAAGAGTGAAATAATATAAGAACATAAAACGACCACATTCATGATAGTGACATTAAGAGACTTTGGAAAGATACAATTCTAAGTGATAATACATAAAGCTACTATATAGTACTATGTATATAGGCTAATAAGCATCTTCTTATAACTTTATATGCTTTCCCCATTTCACTTAGAACTCAATTCAAGTCGATATATCGATTCATTAGCTTTCCATTCTGCATAAAGCCGTATCAGATGCCTTTATTTTGCTTTCCTTTTCAGCTTCCCTATTTGCTGATATGACTTTTAACTCATATATTGCCTATCACCAATCACCATTGCATAAGAAGTTCTAAGTTTTATACGGTGATGATAGTATAATAAAAATATTTACATATTCAAATCACTTATAATATAATTTATTAAAAATTATTATACAGTCGGACCTACTTGTATAGGGTAAACTTTGTTAGGAAGCGTGTCAGGCTAATAGAAGGAAAAATATTTGAAAGAGAAAAGCAATAAATTGAACAAGACAAGACAAGACAAGATTTACATGGTTTGGCAATTTTGCCTACTCCACGACCACACAAAGAATATCTCTTTATTAATTGAAGAGAGAAACAAGAAGTTGATGGATGATTTGCAAATGAAAATACATACCCCTTTTATAGGCATTTGAATGCCCTGCCGAGGTAAGCGCTTACATCATAGGAATGCCGATGTAAGCGCTTACATCATATTAATGACGATGTAAGCGTATACATCATAAGAATGCCGATGTAAGCGCTTACTTCATAAGTTCATCTCTTTTTGATTTTTCTTTCTTTTGTTTTGTCCACTTTTCTTTCTTTCACATACAACAACAGGTTTGCTACTATCAATCTCCCCCTCAAACCAATGTTACATCAAGAAAGAAATTAAAATAAAGATTTGCTATTCTTGGTGGCGCCTTCACCCTATCAGTCTTGAAGGCTAACTGAGGCAGTGCACAACATCAGTTTGTCAACACCGACAACTTTGGTCAACATGTCTGACGGATTTTTTGATCCTGGTATCTTCTGCAGGGAAAGAGTTTCTTCACTTATCAACTCTCGGATATAATGATACCTCAACTGGATATGCTTCAATCTTGTATGAAACACTGAATTCTTGGCAAGATGAATTGCACTCTGGCTATCGTTGAAAAGCTTACAATTGTCCTGCTCTTTACCTAGCTCTTTAAGAAAATTCTTGAGCCAAATCATCTCTTTCCAGCTTCTGAGATTGCCATGTACTCTGCTTCAGTGGTAGATAGAGCAACACTTTTCTGAAGTCTAGACATTCAGGTAACAATAGTACCACCCAAGGTGAACACGTAGCATGTGGTATTTTTTCGACTATCCAGATCATCGCCTAAATTTGCATCAGCAAAACCTTATAAGATAATATTGCTCCTTTTAAAATAAAGTGCCATACCTGAGGTGCCTTTGAGATATCGCAATATCCATTTTACACCTTCCCAATGCTCCTTTCCTGGATTTGATATGTATCTACTGACAACTCCAACTGCATGGGCTATGTCAGGTCTAGTGCAAACCATATCATACATCAAACTTTCTACTACTGAAGTATATGAAACTTTGGATATGTACTTCCTTTCTTCATCTGTCTTAGGTGATTAGTCCTTCGACAGATTAAGATGGATTTCAAGTGGAGTGCTTCTGGTCTTTGCATCATGAAGACCGAACCTGCTTAGTACCTTATGTATGTACTTTTTTTGAGATAATTTTAAGGTTTCTTCAGACCTGTTTCTGCTAATCCTCATCCCAAGCATTTGCTTAGCTGGTCCTAAGTCTTTCATTTCAAACTCCTCCGCCAGTTGCTACTTAACCTTGTTGATCTTATTTATGCTAGATCCTACAATTAGCATATCATCAACATACAACAGTAAAATAATATAGGATTTATCAAGATTTTTGATATAACAACAATGGCCCATCTCACATTGTGTGAAACCATTATTATGCATGAATTCATCAAATTTCTTGTACCATTGTCGGAGTGCTTGTTTCAAACCATACAAACTCTTCTGCAACATATGCACAAGGTTTTCTTTACCAGAAACTTGAAAACCTTTAGGTTGCTTCATGTAGATGTCTTCTTCAAGGTCACCATGCAAGAAAGCAGTTTTAACATCTAACTGCTCCAAATGCAAATTTTCTGCAGCTACGATACTTAGCACCAACCTGATAGTAGTTAATTTGACTACAAGAGAGAAGATCTCGGTGTAGTATATCCCTTCCTTCTGCTGAAAGCGTTTTACTACCAATCGTGCTTTGTATCTTTTCTTACCATCATGCTCTTCCTTGACTCTGTACACCCACTTATTTTGCAATGCCTTCTTTCCTTTTGGTAACTTTATAAGTATCCATATTTTATTCTTTTGAAGAGAATTCATCTCTTCTTTCATGGTTAGCTTCCACTTATCAAAGCTTATCACCTGCATTGCTTCAACAAAATTATCTGGTTCTCCAGCATCAGTCAGAAGTAAATAGAGGAGAGAGAGAGAGAGTTAACCTATCTGGAGCATTCGTAACTCTTTTAGATCTCCTTAATGTATGTTCAGGATTAACTGATCCCGAATTTGATTCAAGTCCCGATTGCAGATCTGATTCTCCATCTGATTCTATCTCTGGTTCTGGTTCTGATTCTGATCCAGATTCGGCTTCTGGTTCGGCATCTTCAATTTCAGATCCAGTTGTAGGCTCTCTAGCCACTTCATTTTGTGAGATTTCTTCTAACTCAACTGTTTAGGTGTCTGTCTGCTGGTTCTGGTTGGTTCTACTTCAAGCTTGTCTTTGTACATCATATTTTCATTGAATGTGACATTCCTATGTCTTAAGATCTTTCTATTCTGATCATCCCAAAATCGATAACCAAAATTGTCATCACCATAACCAATAAAGAAACATTTCTTGGCTTTAAAATTAAGTTTATCTCTATCATTAGAGTTTACATGCACATAAGCAATACAACCAAACATTTTCAGATATGAGAGAGTTACCTCCTTTCTTGTCCATACCTCTTCAGGAATTTCAAAATCTAGTGGTACAGAGGGTCCCCTGTTTATGAGGTAAGCTTTCGTGTTAACAGCCTCAGCCCAAAAATACTTCGTCAATCCAGAATGTATTCTCATACTTCTGGCTCGTTCATTCAGGGTTCTGTTCATCCTCTCAACAATGCCATTTTGTTCCGGTGTTCCAGGAACTGTCTTGATCATTCTGATCCCATTCTCAGAGCAGAACGCTTTAAACTCTTAACTATCATACTCTCCTCCATTATCAGACTTCAGACATTTTAACTTTAGACTTGTCTGATTTTCAACTTCAGCTTTCCATCTTTTAAAGATAACAAACACATCAGATTTATTTTTCAGAAAATAAACCCATACCTTTCTTGTAGAATCATCAATGAAGGTGATATAATAGCGTGAGCCTCCCAAAGAAGTTACAGGAGCTGGTCCCCACACATCTGTATGCACTAGTTCCAGCTTCTCATTCTTTGGCATCGTTCCCACCTTTGAGAAACTAACTCTCTTTTGTTTCCCGTAAATGCAATCTTCACACAAACCTAGTTCAACATGCTTTAGGTTTCGCAACGTTTCTTTGGATGCCAACAAGTTCATTCCCTTCTCACTCATATGCCCGAGCCTCCGGTGCCACAATGTTGTATCATGACCATGATCAACTGTTGCTATAGTATCTCTCTGTATTATAGTTGCATACAATGTTCCCTTCTTGAAGGCTCGTGCCACAACCAAATTTCCTTTGGTTATCTTCCACGACCTGTTAGTGAATGTTATTGTATATCCTTCACTATCAATCTGACCCATAGATATCAAAATTTTCTTGAGGCCACGAACATGTCGGACATTTTGCAATTTCCACAGCGTGCCTTGTGAAGTCTTTATATGAACTTCACATTTCCCAACAATGTCCAGAGGTTCGCCGTCTGCTAGATAAACCTTCCAGAATTTTCCAGCAATATAATTATGCAATATTGCATGATGTAGAATGAAAGGATGCACCTGAGTCCAGAATCCAAGATTCTGCTGGACTGTCTGCACAACAAATTAGTGCATCACCCAATTGTTCAGCAATTGCATTTGCTGAATTATCATCGTTGTATTGATCGTTCTTCTTCTTCTTTGGCTCTCTACACTGACTATTGTAGTGACCATTTTTATTGCAATTCCAACACATAATATCTTTGCGATTTTTGGATTGCCCTCTTCTCTTTGACTTTGATCTGCCACGATCATGACTTTGTCCTTTTTGGCTGCTTCTCCCCCTGCTTTCGATATTAAAAGCAGATCCTCGGGAATCACTTGATTCTCTTCGATGAATATCTTCTCTTAGAACCAAGTCTCTAATATCATCCAATTAGAGTTTAGTACTTCTCGATAAACTGCTAACTACAGTTACTATTGCAGACCAACTCTTCGGTAGAGATGATAGTAGAATCAATGCCCTGACTTCGTCATCGAATATTATATTAACAGAACTCAACTGAGTTAATATTACATTAAACTCATTGATATGTTCCGTAATAGATCCACCTTCTGTCATCTTTAAGTTGAACAATCGACATATCAAATAGACTTTATTTGAAGCAGTGGTCTTCTCGTCAATGATGTTAAACACCACATTCCTTGTTAGCGTCAAACTAATCACACCAAGAGCTTGGCGATCTAATAGATCCCAATCCGCTTTGGCCATAGTCTCTGGTTTTACCTCGGTCAGAGGTAAGTGTAATTTTTTCTATTACAAATAATCCTTTATTTGTATTTTCCAGAATCCAAAATCTTTGTCATTGAACTTTTCAATCTTAACCTTCCCTTCTTCCGATGCCATTTTTCACAAAAACAAATTATGTGAATAGTGCCTGTGAATAGTAACGATGATCAATAGTGTCGCACTATTCTTGTGAATAGTACCTGCACCAGTACCGTACTTTTCTACCAGAATTACACTGTCTGTGCTCTGATACTATTTATTGGGAAACGTGTCAGGCTAATAGAAGGAAAAATATTTGAAATAGAAAAGCCATAAATTACACAAGACAAGACAAGACGAGATTTACGTGGTCGGCAATTTTGCCTACTCCACGGTCACACAAAGAATAGCTCTTTATTAATTGAAGAGAGAAAGAAGAAGTTGAGGGAAGATTTGCAAATGAAAATGCATACCCCTTTTATAGGCATTTGAATGCCCTGCCGAGCTAAGCGCTTACATCATAAGAATGCCGATGTAAGCGCTTACATCATATGAATGCCGATGTAAGCGAATACATCATAAGAATGTCGATGTAAGCACTTACATCATAAGTTCATCTATTTTTGATTTTATTTTCTTTTGTTTTGTCCACGTTTCTTTCTTTCACATACAACAATAGGTTTAACTCATAATAAATGGTTGAATGATAGCATGACATGTGGAACTGAAGACAGACAAAAAGGCAAGTCAAGTAACAATCGGTACCAGACACAATAACTATGATTGACGTTGGGGAATCCCGAAGGAAGCATTGCCAACGAAAGCAGATCAAGTATTTGCCATCGGATGGCATTCTATGAGGGAATATTCTCTCGTATTAAATGAGCGACCGTTGCAGGGAATATTTTCATTCATGACATTATGTTATGTATTCATCAATGCCCTCTTTATTATCATTTAAGTGGGACTTAATTTTAGGATCTTGTTTCCCTAGACATAGCTATAAATAGTAGGCTCAACATCCATTGCAAGACACGAAATTCTAGGCAAACCTTATGCTACTATATTTTATTTTTTCTCTCAATCAAATAATTTTATTTACTTCTTTATCATTACTGTCCTCGAAAACATTGAGCTCAGAGCCCCACTTGTCATCTTCTTCAATTTCAATTGCTAAAGTATTATTTTCAATCTTATTTCTCTATCATTTTGGGATTAAATAAGTTCGTTTGTCTATAAACTACGTAACAAATTTAACTGTACCGTTTCACATGTAAATAGTTTGGCGCACACCTAGGGCTTAAACAATTGCGTAATTACTTTGATCCTTGCGTTTATTACTGACTTGTTTGATTTTTTCCTTAGCAACAAATCAGAATTGACACCTAAAGATGTCAACATCACACACAACGTTGAGGGACACGAAGACTTGCCTCAACATGAAGATTCAGTCAGTGACACCCATAATGAAGGAACGAAGCGACCCAGTTCGTGAAGGGCAGTACCACCGGCATGTGCGGGAGCCAACTCCCGATGACGGGGAAGAGGAACAAATCGTGGAAACAGTGAAAATCTTGAGAGAGCAGCAAAAAGTCATCATGATCCATATCTCAAGGCAAGATCGGGTAATGACAGAGTTGAAACAAGCGTTGTCAGGCGCTTCCAATAATGCGAGTGGAAGAGCTCGGTTCCACCTAGCATTCCCGCAAATCAAACGGCTCAGAGAGTCGATAACAACACCCCAAGGGGTGAGGTCAGTTTTGACAGTGCCTGAGGGATGAGTGGCGGATCTGGTAATGAAAACGGGAATGACCCCTTCAAAACTGAGCTTATGAAGTTGATGCGAAGGAGTTTCATGCCTGAATGGATTAGATTCCGGGCGCACCACCAATATTAAAAGGACCTAGATTAAAAACAAATACACTCAATTACCGTTCAAACCGAGCGCAGTGCTAAAGTTGATTCCGAAGAGGTTCAAAATGTCGGATATACCAAAATACAATGGGACTTCAGATCCATAGGAGCACATCACGACCTACACCATGGATGTGAAAGGGAGCAATTTGGCTCAACATGAGATTGAATGGGTCCTACTTAAGAAGTTTGGTGAAACCGTCACAAAGGGGCCCCTGACATGGTACTCACGCTTACTCGGTATTTCATTGACTCTTTTGAAATGCTTGTAGATTTATTCATTAAGGCCTACGTCGGGGCAAGGAAGGTCAAAGCTAGAAAGGCGGACATATTCAGGATCGTGTAAGGCGAGTCCAAATTACTGCGAGAGTTCATGATCCGGTTCGAGAAAGAAAGGATGTTGCTACCGGTTGTACCAGATGAGTAGGCGGTGGAGGCATTCACAAAGGGTTTGAATCCATGAAGTTCCGACGCCTCTCAAAAGTTGAAGGAAAGCCTGCTCGAATTCCAAGCGATGGCATTGGCACATGTCCATAATCGTTACAAGTCGAAAATAAGAATAGAAGACGATTAGATCGGTTTCCCGACATCAACCAAGGGATGGGACAGAGATAAAAATAGGACAAGTTTAGGAGTGACTTCAATGCGCATCAACGGTCAACAAAGGGTATCGGTCCTCAGATAAATTCGCTCCGTATTGAAGAACTAACCGTGGCCGGAATAGCAGGTTATTACAAGAAAAAGAGTTACTAGGAGCCCGATATCCCAGGTTATTGGATTACAACTTCAACATCAGCTTAGTGAAGTTGGTATCAATGATAAATAATATCAAAGAAGCATGATATCCGAAGCAAGTCAGATCCGATCCCAGCTAGAGGGATCCCAACTTGTGGTGCGAATATCATAGGACTCATGACCATAGAACCGGGGATTGCTGGCATTTACGTGTAGAGGTGGCGACATTATTAAAGAATGGCCATCTTAGGGATTTCTAAGTGATCAAGCCAAAAATAACTACGGCCGAAGCTGGACAATGCAGAGCCTTCGAATGCAGCAAAATACTCCCCTCGGTTGACTATCAACATGAGTTTTGGAGGGAATGAAGTTAATGGCATAACCTTCTCGGCAGCCAAGAAAACAAATATATCAGTAAGTCACAATAAGCGACTCCGGGAAGTCGCAAAAGATAATATCACCTTCACGGAGGAAGATGTCGACAGACTTCCTTTGTCGCATAATGACGCTCTAGTAATTTCTCTTAATGTTTTAGACTTCCAAATTAAGCGTGTTTTGGTTGATCCACGAAGCTCGGCCAACATCATCCAATGAAGAGTGTTGGAGCAAGAAAAACTTATCGGAAGCATCATACGACGACAAAACCCTTAGCAGGGTTCAACTTGGCAAGTGTGACAACCCGATGAGAGATCCTGCTGCCCACGAATGCCGAGGGAGTAACCAAAACCATATTATTCAAAGTGGTAGATGGCGGCATAGTATATAACATAATCCTCGGAAGGTTGTGGATACACGAAATGAAGGTTGTGCCCTCAACATATCATCAAATATTGAAATTCCCAACTAGTAGGGAATCAAGCAAATAAGAGGAGATCAACCGGCGGCAAGGGAGATGAACGTAATAACAATTTCCAATAGTAAGGGGAAGGATCCTAACAAATAGAAATTTCAAGAACCGGTGCCTTCTCCCTTTCCGAATGAAGATGATAAAAGCAAGGAGTCATCGGAATCCCACTAGGTGCCGAGATACTTTAGAGTACCGGAGGAGACGGATGCAACCAAGTCCACTCAAGAAAATCTCGAGCAAGTGGCTTTATTCGAAGAATTCTTGGAAAGGAAGTTTCACTTGGGAACATGACTCAATTCTGAACTCAGGTAAAGATTAATTAATTTTCTTAAAGTTAATATTGATTGTTTTGCATTGTCGCACTCGGATATGGCAGGTATCCCATTATAAATAGTCGTGCACAAGCTAAGCGTGGACCCGAACTTCCCACCCACTGGTAAGGTAGAAGAAACACCCAATAGCAGAGGTCAGAAATAAGTTTGTTAAAGAAAAGATAACTTGACTACTCGACATCTGTTCGATTCGGGAGGTAAATTATCGAGAATGGTTAGATAATATATGTTTAGTTCCTAAGAATAATAATAAGTTTAGAATATGCGTAGATTATAAAGACTTAAATAAGGTATACCATAAAGACTCGTTCCTATTTCCGAACATTGATCAAATGATTGATGCTACGTCCGGGCACGAGTTAATGAGTTTCTTTGATGCTTACTCCGATACAATCAAATTAAAATGAATTTGGAGGATGAGGAAAAAAAATCTTTCATGACAAATTTTGGAACATACTATTAAAATATGATGGCGTTTGGGCTTAAAAATGTTGGAGCCACTTATCAAAGACTCGTTAATAAAATGTTTGAGAAACAAATAGGCATACAATGGAAGTACATATTGATGAAATATTAGTCAAGTCTTTGAGTGCAGGTGATCAATTGAAACACTCCAAGAAACCTTCGATATCTTGAGGAAGCATAATATGAAACTTAACCCAGACAAATGTGCGTTCGGGGTCGGCTCTGGAAAATTCTTGGGGTTCCTGGTCTCGCAAGGAGGGATCAAGGTAAATACCAATAAAATAAAAGCCATCAAAGATATCCTAGACCAGCTAACGAGGGTAAATGAGGTACAAAGGTTAACTGGAAGGTTGGCCGCTTTTAGCAAGTTCATCTCAAGATCATCGAAAAAGTATCATCATTTTTTCTCACTTCTGAAAAAGAAAAACAATTTTGAGTGGACTTCCGAATACCAGCAGGCACTGAAGGATTTAAAAGGGTACCTGTCCAGCCCCCCGTTACTATCAAAATTGGTGGAAGGCGAGCAGTTTCTAATATATCTAGCGGTCTCGGAAGTAGCGATAAACGCCGTTTTAGTCCGAGAATAAGAAGGTATGCAATTTTGTGTCTATTATGTTAGTAAAATATTGTTAAGAGGGGAGACTCGCTTTCGGCACCTTGAAAGTTGGCCTTAGCTCTCATAGTCGTCTCTCAAAAGCTTAGGCCTTATTTTCAACGCCACCCGATAGCCGTTATGACAACCTTTCCCTTGAGGAATGTTCTTCACAAACCTGAATTGTCAGGTCGTCGGGCTAAATGGGCAGTCAAAATTAGTGAGTTCGACATAGAGTACAAGCCTAGGACTATGATCAAGTTACAAGTTTTGCCCGACTTTGTGGCCGATTTCAGTCCCGGATTAATGCTCCTGGCTGCTAAGGAAGCAGTGCTGGTGTCGAAAATAGCATCAAGAGTTTGGACCTTGTTTACGAATGGAGCTTCCAATATAATAGGGTCCGGTCTCGGGGTAGTCCTCATCACGCCCTCGGGAGAAACCATGATATAGGCCATTAAGACTGTTCCATTAACTAACAATGAAATTGAGTATGAGCCTTTGGTTGAAAGACTTGAACTGGCCCGGGGACTTGGCTCCGAGGTCATCGAGATCAAATGTGATTCCTAGATGGAAGTGAACCAAGTGTACGGGATTTTAGACACAAAGGAATAACGCATGCAGTAGTATGTGTGCAAGGTTCAAGCATTTCCTGCACGATTCAGGGAAGGATGAATCATATATATCCCGAGGGAGGAAAATATGAAAGCGGATGCATTGGCCAATTTGGGGTAATCTACGGAGATGAAAGGATATGACTCCAGAACCATTGTTCAACTTTTGCATTCGGTACTGGATGTGGATGGTTACTGCGAGGTCAATTCAATCAACCTAGTCTAGGACTGGAGGAATGAGTTCGTCGAATATCTTCTGCATGACAAATTGCCCGAAGACCTGAAGACGTCCAGGGCACTACGCACCAAAGCAGCTCGTTACTGCCTTATGGATGGGCAATTATATAGGAGGTCATACCATGGTCCATTACCCCGATGTTTGGGAGCCTCTGAGGCACACTACGTGATAAGAGAAATCTATGAAGGAATTTGCGGGAACCATTCAGGTGTAGATTCATTGGTATTAAAGATGGTTAAGGCAGGATACTATTGGCCCCGAATGGAATAGGACGCAAAGGCGTTCTTTCATAAATGCGACAAATGTCAACGCAATGCATAGTTGGTATACCAACCGGTAGAACTATTACACTTGATACTGTCCCCATGGCAATTCATAAAATTGGGGATGGATATAGTTGGTCCACTACCACCGGGTCCCGAAAAGGTAAGATTCCTTTTTAATTTTAATTGACTACTTCACTAAATGGGTTTAAGCAGGTCTTTACCAAAAGATCGGTGAGCGCGAAGTCATCGACTTCCTATGGGATCACATAATCTGCCGATTCGGAATACCGAAGGAGATTGCCTGCGACAATGGGCCACAATTTGTATGCTCAAAAGCCACAAAATTTCTAGAAGATTTGAAAATCGAGAGGATTATATCTTCACCATACCATCCGAGCGCTAATGGACATGCATAGTCAACCAATAAGGTGATTATCTAAAACCTCAAATAGAGGTTAGAAGCTGCTAAGGGCAAATGGCCCGAAGAGTTACCTGTGTGCTATAGGCGTACCGGACGATGACAAAATCGAGCACAAAAGAAACACCTTTCTCTCTCGTATATGGTGTGTAAGCTCTGATACCAGTGAAAGTAAGGGAGCCAACTTTACGGTTTTCCCGAGCAATAAGTAAACAATAAGGCGTTACGGGTGAAGCTATATTTGCTCGATGAACACATGGACTTGGAATGCGTGGGGATGGTGGCTAAAAAAAATAAAGAATAGAGGGATATTATAATCGGATTGCAAACTTGTGCTACTTCAAAGTGGGTGATTTGGTTTTAAGGAAAGCGAATCCGAGCACTCGGGAAATCAATACTGGGAAGCTGGGTCCAACATGGGAAGGTCCTAACCTAGTTTCAACTGTCACCGGAGGGTCGTATGAATTAAAAAATAAAGATGAAGTCAAGTTGCCCAGTAATTAGAACGTGACTCATCTCAAAAGGTACTACTGTTGATGTATCCTACCAACACTGAAAGTATGCGCTGCACTCTTTTTTTCTTCGACCAATTTTTGCCCCAATCGGGTTTTTCTAACAAGGATTTTAATGAATCAGCAACGGAAAGCATATTACAAAAGGGGCTTCATCGGTAAGAATAAGACATTTAAATGAAAAGGCATGGAAATCTTCACATCAAAGATAAACCGCTATGGGATGGTTAAATAATCTTTGGCCCGATGGCAAATCGCTGATGGAAAGCAAAGCATGCCATCAAACCAAAGACTATTTAACCATTCACGAGTTGTTTCCACCAATGGAGCAAGACTTTCAATGTTCCAATTCGCATATATCACATTCGAACATTATGGGGAATAGTATAAGATACGACAACAAGAATGCCATAAAAATCGGGGACTGCTAGAACCGGAAAAAATAATGTCTCATCAGGACCAGGGACTGCGTGATCAGCCGCGTAGAAATAAGTTGTACAAGTTAGCCACATGTATTGACATCTTTTTACTTTAGCAAATGAATGTTTGTGTACTTTTAAAGATAGAGGAATAAAACGAAGTCCTTTTATTTTTATCTTGTTTTTTGTCCAAACGATGAGTTCATTTTATCATTTGAAAGTTAACAAAAAACTTCAAATGCTTGTGCCAGAATGAACAAGAGACGTCCTCTTCAAGAGAATCATAAACATAAGAGGGCCCTCTCTTATAAAAACCTCATAGTAAAGGGTTAATTCCAGAAGAATTTGTGCCCAGATTCAAAAGTTATTGGATGAAAGTATACCCGAAGCTTTAACTAATTCAACGCAAAAAGAATGTATTTTGCACAACACTTAAGCAAAAATCGTCTTTATATATCAAAATGCCAAACTCAGTGAAGAGTTTGGCATAGTTAAAAAGTACAAAAAAGACAACAACAAAAAGAAGAAAGAATCTAAGCATTATCGCTGCTGGGCCCGAAGGGAAAGATGGATCTGCATCTCCCCCGATAGAAGAAGGCGTATTAACTGCCGATTCGGGGTCTGGACCTACATCACGATTTTACTCAATCTCTTCTTCGATTCCTGAGTATTCAGAATCAGTGCTCAAAGAGTCGGTCGCAATAGGAAGAGCATGAAGATTTTCTCGGGCAGTTAGTTCCAGTTCTCGGGCCTTAACGATGCAATTATCAATATTGACGATGCTTGCTTTGGCCTCATCCAAGGTTTTCCTCTTTATATGATATATAGCGTAAGTCTTTTCAAATATGAAGGAATCCTCTTGGTACTGGAGCCTTGATTTAAGCCTATCAACCTCGGCCTGGAGGTCATTCCTTTCAGATCTCATGGCACCGAGGCGAGAATCAAGTTTCCATGATTTTCTTAAACCTCTCCTCTATCTTTGCCCTCTTCTCCTCGGCAGCATTGGCTTCCTCGATTTTGGAGGTCAACTCTGCCTTCAGGTTATTTATTTGGTCCTCCGAGGCCGACTCGCGCTTAGCAGCAACAAGCACGGTATCTTGGAGCTCAGCCCACTAAGCCTTAGCCTCTTGAAGGTGTGCATCTAATTGAGTGGTTTCTTGGTTGTGGGCCATCATCTTTTGTTCACTCTGCTGTAACCGAGCCTCGAGTTTATCTATCTCAATAGCCTTTGCCTCCAGCATTGGGAGGCGCACAACAAGTTGGTTATGTTAGGCCAATAGTTGATCCCGCTAGGAAGCAAGTCCTTGCTTATCAAGGATCAATCTCTGCAGGCTTTCGGAAGAGAGAAAGTTGGCCTGAAACCAAACAAAATAAAATACCAAGGTTAGATTTCCCATTGCAGTAAATAAATAGAAAAGAAGTGATAAGAGAACAAGTATGGTACCGCTGCCGCGTTTTGCATAACATTATTTAACAAGAATTCTCCAGAAAGGGAGTGAATTTTCTTCCAATATTTCTCCAAATCCAGAGGCTTCAGATAATTCGCAAGCTCCACCGGCTTGGACAGATGATAGCACCCTTTCAAAACCGAAAGAGTGGCGCATCTCCTCCCTCGGGGATCCGGGGAAGGGTTTGAGTAATTATGCCCCAAATTCCCATGGTCGGGAGACCGGGAAGGAGAAACACTTCCTCTCGGTCATCTGTTGTCAGTAGAGAAGATGCAGTTAGTGTTGGCAGCGAAAGAGCGGCCGGTGTCGATGGGCGTGAAGTTGTTAGCGTGGAAGGATGAGAAGTAGCTGCAGCAGGGGCAACTCTGATTTTTTCTTGCTCAGTTGCAAAAGGCAGAATAGGCCAGGGTCCGAACTCCTTGGATCGGAAACAGCAACATGGGAAATAAAGCGAGAATCAGCATTATCTACTAAATCCATTTCGCCCCAAAGTGCTTGAACCTCTTCTACGGTAGGGTTTTAAAGCTCTCTCGGTTGAGCATGTTGAGCTGGTGAAGATATTTTCATCCTTTGAAGGGCAGCCGCTTCATCATTGGCTTCCCCTTCATCTACAACAACCACGGTGGCCGGTCCGATTGTCGTCTTCTTTGGTTTCTTACGTTGAGTCCCAATTGAAGAAGAATGTTGCCTTTTTGGTCGCTTGTTCTCTCGATGGGGACTCCGAGAGGAAACACCTTTACCGGAAGCAGGTCCGCGTGCACTACTTCGAGCAAGGGCACTTTGTAGACCTCTGGGTCGGTTAAAATGTCGACCTAGGAGTAGGTGACGGAGCCCTGCGGAAGTTCTGAATCAAGTAAAAAATAGAATTAGCAACTTTGCCGTAAAAGTTATCTATGTTCGTGCAAGGATAAAAGGGAGAAAGACTCGGTTTACCGTGATTCTTGGCCTTCCACCGGTATTTGAGGGCCATTTACTTCCACCGACGAGATTCTGGTGTTGTAACTTCCAGAATCTTCTGAACCCACTAGTCGAGGCCTTGAATTCGCGGAGGTTCCCATCGGGTATCTAGAACAAAAGAAACAGGAAAATCAAAAACAACAAAAAATAATCTTTTCTTGAGGGAAGTGAATAAATCGGAAAGTAACGAAATCAGTTCCACGACTCGGGAAAAGGCAGCGTTGTGGCCAGGATAATGTCCCTGGTAGAAATGACGACTAATCGCTCCATCCACCCGCGGTTATTGTTATCATCCACACTGGTAAGAATAGCATTTTGGCCGCGTTTGCTGAAGTTTATTACTCCCCCTCGAAAAATTTTGGGGGAGTATAGATTCATCATGTGTGCAAGGGTTAGGGTTTCTCCGGTCTCCATGCATAGCTGGCGTAGGCAAGCCATATGGATGGGCCTACTTATGCCAAGCAGACCCGGTAAAAGGAAATTTACAGGGTCGACCCCTTCATTAGACCCCAAGGAAAATAGACCCAAGGTAAAAGGATACATATAGACATACATAAAACCCTCCTTGGTGAAGGTAACTTGCTCTATCCTATCCGGAGCAAGGATGTCGAGGTCAGGGTAGTTGCAGTCCTCCTTCACTGCAGGGATATTAGAAGGGCGAATGGAGGAGGGGTGCCGACTAAGGGCCCACATCCGTGAAGATGCAGATGGAGCCTTCTCTTGGAAGTCATTAACAATACTCAGATGTTTGGGTATAATGATGTTTACAGTAGGAGGCTCAGAATCAACGTCAACGTCTTTGTCTTTGTTTCTCTTCGGGCCTCGAGCAAAGAGAAGACGAGAGTTTCCAAGAAGGGGAGTGAAAGAAGTCATAGTAATAGGGTATCAGAAAAACTTTTTACTAAGAATGTTGAGGAAGATGGCAAACTTTCTAAGCAAATTCAGAGTAAAAGCAAAGAAGAAGAAGGATTTATGAAAACTAAAACTTTAGAAGTAAAGAGATAAAGTGATGAGTAGAAGCAAAGATAAAGACGACAAAAATCGTGGTCATAATTACTTCAAATATCGGCAAAATTATTTGCTGAATCATGGGGCCACACATGTTCGGGGTATTAAATAGGAGAAGACGTGCGTCCTTTCAAGCATCAGAAACTATTCGGGAACTTTCCCGCCAAGAAAAGGACCTTCACGATGACACAAAGATATGTCACCAGAAAGCAGGGGGACTATCTATATAGGGTAAAATTGACTTATAATAAATGGTCGAATGATAGCATGACACATTGAACCGAACATAGACAAAAAGGAAAGTCAAGTAAGAATCGGTACCGAACACGGCAACTGTGATTGACATTGGGGAAATCCCTAACGAAGCATTGCTAACAGAAGCAGATCGAGTATTTTCCATCGGATAACATTCAATGAGGGAATATTCTCACGTATTAAATGGGCGACCATTGCACGGAATATTTGCATTCATGGTGTCACGACCCAAAATCCAACTAGTCGTGATGACACCTAACCCAACCCGTTAGGTAAGCTAATTACCAACTATCCAATTTCAATAATAATTATTAAAGCAATTTAAGTGAATAAAGGTCTTAATCTTTTACAATCCCCAAGAACTGGTAGTACAAATCATGAGCTTCTATGAATAGAGTATACAAAGTGAAAATAAAATAAATACATAGTCTGTTTGAATAATACATAAACAGAGCTTTTATAAATCTAAGGCTACCCTGAACAAGAGGCAGCTACAACAGGAATACAGGTACATCTTCAAATCCCACAACCATCGAGCACAGCAACAACAACAGCCAACATCTGCACGCAATGTACAGAAGTGTAGTATCGGTACAACCGACCCCATGTACTGAGTAAGTAACAAACCTAGCCTTAGGGTGAAAGTAGTGACGAGCTTCTACCAAGGTCGGGTCCAAATTCACTAATCCACAACAGTTAATAACGAAATAAAGCAAATAATACCAGAAGTAACCCAGAGATAAAATGCCCAGTCACATCATGCTTTCAGCAATAATAGTTCTTCCTTTCAAGTACATTAGTGAAAACCCAAATCTTTTGCCAAAGTTACCAAAAATGTGAATAAGTTTGAAAACATAAATGTTTTCCAAATTCCTTTCAATAATGAATAAAATATCTCATTTTTCTTTTCAGATAACCATTATAAAACAAATGCATCACTATGCCCATCTGTCAACATGTGTGAGAAATCATGAATAATGTGATACCGTACAACATGAGAAAAATACATCTCTATGCATATATGTCATGTGTGCATGTCAATGCAATATATCTCGGAGATTGAACTCATGTACTCACACTCTCAGAGTACTCAATCTCACTGTCTCGCATTCTCTCTCACTGTACTCAGCACACTCAATCACTCAGCGCTATACCATACCTGCTGCGGCGTGCAGTCCGATCCCTGTTTATAGTCGACTGCGCTCATTAGGGGTGTACAGACTCATGAGGGGCTCCTACAGCCCAAGCGCTATAAGCACGGACAACTCACGTATTGTACGGACAACTCATGTGCCATAATATAAATATCTGGATCCGCACGGCCAACTCACGTGCAATAATAATATAAGGATTTGCACGGCCAACTCACGTGCAATAATAATATAAGGATCCGCACGGCCAACTCACGTGTAACAATAATAATATAATATATATATAAAGCCATCATGGCCTGCTGCGGCGT
>AWOL01S0156816.1:0-11702 GCA_000715115.1 Nicotiana otophora
TAGTTTGAGATCTTGATTAGCTTCACTTCATATATTACGACTTATACGTGTGGTCGGAATAAGCTTTCGGGAAGTTCGGAGTTGTTTCGGAAGAGAAATTCTAAATTCGGAAGCTTTAAGTTGGAAGAGTTGACTAAGGTTTAACTTTTTAAGTAAACAACCTCGGAATCGTGATTTAAAGATTCCAATAGGTTCGTATGATAGTTTCGGACTTGGACGTATATTCGAGTTGAGTATCTGGTCGCCCGGGAGCATTTCAACGCTTATTATGGAAAGTTGGCATTTAGAAGGTTTTAGAATTTTTTAAGTTTAGCTTGAAGTGAATTTTTATGTTATTGATGTCTGTTTGGAGTTACGAGCCTTGGAATAGATTCGTATCGTAATTTGAGACTTGTGCGTGAAGTTTGGCGTCATTCCGAAATGTTTTGATATGATTCGATCGCGTTCGTCGAAGTTGGAAGTTTGAAAGTTGAAAGAAAGATTTTCATCGTCGATTCATGATTTTGATGTTATCTGTGGCGTTTCGAGCTTTTGGATAAGTTTCTATAAGTTATTGGTGGTTGTTGGTGTGATGGGACGGGAATCCGTGGCCTCAGGTGAGATTCAGGGTGATTTCGGACCAAGTTTGGGTGTTTTGATGTTGCTGGTTTCTGGTGTTTCTGGTAAGCATCACGATCGGGGTTGAAGGAACGCGATCGCGAAGAGAAGCTGGAGCTGGAGAGGGATTTGTGCATTGTGAATGCGACTCAGTGGTCGCGAATGCAGAGGGGAAGCTGAGGCAACTTACGCTAACGCGACAGGGAGGTCGTGAACACATAGAAGGAAAGGGGAGTTGGTCCTGGAGGCGCTAAGCCATCGCGAATGCAGCTCAAGGACCGAGAATATGAAGGAGTGAGACGTGGAGGCATCGCGAACGCGGGAAGGCCACCGCGAACGCGAAGTAGGATTTTAGGGCAGTCGGGATTTTGGCCTTCGCGATCGCGAAGAAGGAGGTGTTAGGCAATGTCATTTTAAAGACGGAGGTTTGGCTCATTTTTACTCCATTTCTTCATGGGAGCCGACCTTGGGAGCGATTTTGGAGCACCATTTTTATCATCAACTAGGAGGTAAGTGATTTCTTCTCATTGTGAGTTTAATACATGGTTTATGTATGGATTTAAACATAGAAATTAGTAGAAATGTAGAACTTTTGTAGAAAATCTAGAATTTGGTATTTTTAAATTTTGACCACGAAATTGGATGTAGAATTTGGAATAAATTATATATTTGAGTTCGTGGTGTTATGGGTAAAGTTTAACTTTGGAAGGTTTTGGAATCCGGGCACGTGGGCCGAGGGTTGACTTTATTGACTCTTCGAGCGGAGTTGGAAATTATTGTAAATTAATTAATTATGATGTTGGGATATATTTTTACTAGTTTTCATGATTGTTTGACTAGTTCGGATCAATGGGCATTTGGTTTGAGGTGTTATAGAGACGTTGGAGCCGGTTATGGAACTTCAGAGCGAGGTAAGTCTCCTGTCTAACCTTGTGAGGGGGGATTTACCCTGTAGGTGTTAGATTTTTATGTGCTACATGTTGTGGCAGCTACACACGTATGAGGTGACGAGTATTCATGCGTCTGCTAGGATTTCTGATTTGTCCGGGTAGACTTAGTTTTACGCCATGCTTTAATTGTACTATTTAAGTTATCCTTGCCTGTTTAATTTCTTTATTTTGCGTTACGACTAGAGATTAGCCTTGTGTAGAGTGATAGACTCGCTATTGTAAGAGATTTGATGAGCTACTTGATTAGTCACAGAACAATTGTGTTAAAACTTCTTTAAATTTCATAACTCATACATATCTTCGTGAGTGGGGTCAAGGACCCGTTAAAGTATCATATTCTCATTGGAGCAGGTCGTTCGCTTCAGCAGTATAATAGATGCATCTATGGTTCATGTCNATCATTCGACCCTCGGCAATGCACATATTATTATGGGATCGGGTTGTACGCCTCGGCATTTCTATAACTACTCTTATGGGATCAGCTCGTTTTCCTCGGCACGTTGTGCATAATATTTCTCAAGAAGCCATCGTATCCGTGAGTTTTCCTCATTTGAGTTGTGACAATCTATCTGGTGGGGATCATTTCCTATATATACTCCGGTTGAGGAGGATCGTACTACGTGCTTAACTTTGTTTACACTGTTTTTACCATGTCTCATGCTTGTTTACTTTCGGTTATACTTGATTTATTGGACCACTAATAAGTGTCGATGTCAACCCCTCGTCACTACTTCTCCGGGGTTAGGCTAGATACTTATTGGTTACGCGTTGA
Source organism: Nicotiana otophora (assembly GCA_000715115.1). Taxonomy (NCBI): domain Eukaryota; kingdom Viridiplantae; phylum Streptophyta; class Magnoliopsida; order Solanales; family Solanaceae; genus Nicotiana; species Nicotiana otophora. The sequence goes on from AWOL01S0156816.1 coordinate 2,320, forward strand.
TTTACGTACTTATACTATACTTGCTGCACTTTTTGTGCAGGTGTGTATATATATATATATATATATTCCTAGTGGTCTTTTTGGGTGCAGAGGCGCGGCTATTGCGGAGACTTTATGGTGAGCTACATTCCATGTTACGTTCCGCAGCATACAAAATCTCCATTAGAGTTATTTACATTCTCCTGTTTGACATGTCTTCCAGAAAGATATTGTATTTTATTATATTTCTAGGTAGATACTCATGCACTTGTGACACCGGATTTTGGAGGTTCCTACTAAATGTTCATTATTGTAGTTCATATAATTATTATCATTTCACCTTGTAATTTATATTTTATACGAAAATTGGAAAATAAACTCATGGGTTTTCTGCGAGTACCAGATTTTACTCTATTTATTTAATAGGATTCATGATTTTGAAAATAATAAAATAAGCAACTGAGTTGACTAATCACCGTCGGCTTGCCTAACGGAGGCGTTAGGCGCCATCACGACCTATAGTGAATTGTGGGTCGTGACAAAAATAATAATCAATAAACTCCCTCAATACTTTAATTTAAAATATTACTCCTCAAGAGTAAATATAAAACTGCTTTAAAATATAATAAAAGATTGATAGTTTGGAGAGATATAGAACTAAACATATGAATACCTATAGTAAGTGAAATGTAAATTTTGGTTGTTCAAATGATACTTAATCTCCTATAAATTAGTAAATATACAATACTACAGCTTATTATTTTGAGTTACTCTTAATATTCATATTTCTATAGATGAATAGGATTTTACTCATTAATTTGTAAAAGAACTTTGAGCGTCAATAGTGCTAATTAGGGAATTTGACGCATGATTTGCACTAGGAACTGTTAGACGAGCCTCGAGCAGTGAGCGTTAGGCATATTTCGGATGCATAGTCGGGCGTTTGGGATATAAGTCTCACAGAATTAAACCTCACATATCAGTCTCAGTACGTTTTGAAAGTGCCTGGCCCGGGGCGATCCCCGAGACGAACCCCACAAAAGCTTTTTAAAATACAACTCTGAAGAACCATAGGTTAGGAGTGCTATTTAATTTGATTAAATATATTTCACAGTCCTCTTTTGTTTTTTCCTCACGTTTCAACAGCATCGGGATATCTCTATTTGAGGCTCTATATGGTCGGCGATGTCGTTCTCCCATCGAATGGTTTGAACCCATTGAGGCTAGATTATATGGTACTGATTTGGTAAATGATGCCTTAGAAAAGGTAAAGTTGATTCAGGAGCGACTTCGTGCAGCACAGTCCATACATAAGAGTTACGCGGATCAGAAAGCGCGTGATTTATCGTTTATGGTAGGTGAAAAAGTTCTCTTAAAAGTTTCGCCGATGAAGGGAATCATGAGATTTGGTAAGAAGGGCAAGTTAAGCGCAAGGTTTATAGGCCCATTTGAGGTGTTGAGACGAGTTTGGAAAAGTTGCTTATGAGCTTGCATTGCGGCCCACTCTATCGGGATTTCATCCAGTTTTCTATGTATCTATGCTCCGAAAATTTCACGCCGACCTATCACATGTTTTAGACTTCAGCACAGTTCAGCTAGATAATATCTTGGGTTATGAAGAGGAGCCAATTGTCATTGTTGATAGATAGGTTCGCCAGTTGAGGTCCAAAATGATTTCCGCGGTAAAAGTCCAGTGGAGGGGCCAACCTACCGAGGAAGCGACTTGGGAAGCCGAGGAGGACATGCAGAGCAAATATCCCCATTTATTCAGCACTCCAGGTATAATTCTAAACCCGTTCGAGGACGAACATTTGTTTAAGAGATGGAGAATGTAACAACCCAACCAGTCGTTTTGACTTTTAGAACCACGTTCCCCTAAATAAGACTCCCTGAATGTGCGTTTACTAATTTATGCCTTGCGGGGATGGTTGGTTCGGTATTTGGAAGTGTTTAAGCTGAAATCGGAACACTTAGTTCCTTAGTTCGGATTTAAAAGGCCAAGTTTGACTTTGGTCAACAGTTTTAGAAAACGACCCCGGAATCGAGATTTGACGGTTCTAATAGGTTCGTATGATGATTTTGGTCTTGGTCATATGTTCCACTCGGGCTTTGGACAACCCGGGAGCGTTTCGGTGCTTAATAGTGAAAACTAGCTATTTGAAGGTTTTAAGGTTATTTAAATTTGGTTTGGAGTAGGTTTTGGAGTAATCGAGGCCCGTTCAGAATTTTGAGCCTAGGAATAGCTCTGTATAGTGATTTAAGACTTGCAAGTAAAATTTGGTGTCATTCTGAGTAGTATAGGTAGGATTCAGAAAAATCCCAAAGAACCAGTTAATGTTGTAACTCTCAGAAGTGGGCAAGTATTGAAAGATCCCACCCCGAACCAAATTGATGCGACACTTGAAAAAGAAAGTGGGTAGCAGCTGAAAGGTGATGTCTATAAGAAGAATAAAGGCCCAATGAAAATTGAGAAGAAGAAGAAGGAAGAAAAATCAAGAAGGGAGGAACATGATGAGAGCGCGCATATGCCCGCTTTACCTTTCCCTCAAAAGCTATATAGAGAAAAGCTGGACAAGCGGTTTGGGAGATTTCTGAATGTGCTAAAATAGTTCATGTAAACTTATCATTCACAGAAGTGCTCTCACAAATGCATGCTTATGCCAAATTCTTGAAGGAGATCCTTACAATGAAGAGGAAGATAGAAGAGACCTCGGTGATCAAGCTCACAAAGCATTGTAGTGCAATATTGCAAAATAAACTCCCACAAAAGTGTGGAGATCTAGGGAGTTTTACTATATCTTGTTCTGTAGGAACTATTCATTTTGATAAATCGTTATGTGATTCTGGTGCCTCAATTAACTTAGTGCCTCTATCTATTTACTGGAAACTGGAGAAGGAGATTGGAGAGATAAGGTCAGTACCAATATCTTTGCAGCAAGCAGACCAAACGACTTTAATACCCGAGGGGATAGTGAAGGATGTGTTAGTTCGGGTGGATAAGTTTGTATTTCTTGGAGATTTTATAGTGGTGAATATGGAGGAAAACAAGGATTTCCCCATCATCTGAGGAAGACCATTCTAAGCAACTAGTAGAACAATATTGGATATACATGAGAGGAAACTCATGCTTAGAGTGGGTGAGGAGACTGTGACTATTGAGATCAATGTAGGAAAGGGGGTGCAAAAAGAAAAACCAGCTGCTAGTGTTGAGTGGAAAGTGAATGGCTCAAAAGAGAAGGCTGCACAGAGTGAGAAAGATAAGTGTGGGGTGTACCACAAAAAGGCTGAGAAGAAGTTGTCTGCATGGATGTGCGCATTAGTTTAATGGCGAGGAATGGAGCCCGACTTCGACTCAGACCCCGATATTCAGGGAAGTTTCCTTTATCTTATGCTTTATAATTGTGTGTCATGGGGACATGCCACAACTTAAAGTGTGAAGTGGGGGATAATTGTATGTTGTATGTATATTAGTGTTAGTTATTTTAGTTTTAGTAGTTAGAGATAGAAAATAATTGGAAAAAAAAAGTGTTAGTTTTGTTAGTTTTAGTAGTTTGAGAAAGAAAATAATTGAAAAAACAATTAAAAAAAATTGATTTTTTTTTATTTTTTCTGACGATGGATATCATTTGACATGTTTCTTGAGAGGTTGAAGTCGAAAGAAAAAGACAAAAAGATTTTCTTTTGTTAGGTAGTGTAATAATTCCTCCTTGGTTTTTCTTTGTGTCGCAGTTATTTTCCAAGGATTTTGTTTGAACCGTGTATAGTTAGTTTTTGTTTTGTAGAGTAGTAGGAATCTTTGTGCTGTGATTTGAATTGATGGCAATATATCTTGACTTTATTATACCTTGAGAATAGTAAGTGCTTTAGTTGTAACGCTTAGTATCAGTTTGTGATTCTTGTATTATTAACTTTGCTTAACTGCTTTGACTAGAGTGTCTTGATAGTCCGATCTTGAGTGAGTTATGTGCCATGTGTATGTGAGGTTTTGTGGTATTTTGTGCATTGCATTTAATGTCTAGAACTTGCCCCGTTTATTTGCAAAGTGAAATAGTAATTTTATTCAGTCTTGGAAGTGATATAGGCATTTCATTGTTGAGCCAGTTATAAGCTTTTGCCCACCTAATTATTACGTATCTTAGTTAATCCCATTGAGCTTGTAATCCTGTTTCTTTGGCAACCACAGTACAAGCCTTACCCATTTGTTTGAATTGACCATCTATTTGAACTTTTACCTCTCGTGAGCACTTGAATTTGTTATGAACTTTGTAAAAGGTGAAGTGTTGGGTGGTTGGTTTGGCTTTTGAGTGGAACTATTGAAATAAGGAAGAAGGTGCGCTGTTTTGAAATATTAAGAGCCACTTGAATTGAAAAAGAAAAAATAGTGTATGATTGTGAAAAATATTCCTTGATAATGGTAACTTGATGTAATTGTGCTTAAAGAAGTAGGGAGTTAATGTATATTGATGTAAATGTGGAATTATGGTTTGACATAAGTGTGGGGTTTTGAACAATGAAATATATGTATTAAAGTGCTTAGGAAGGTATAGTCACTAGTATATATAAATATATCCTACCCATTCCGCAACCTACATTACAACCTATTAAAGTCCTACTTGATCCTTGACCGAATGAGCTCAATTAGTAGAGTAGTACACTACGGGCAAGCCTATGGTACGTCTTTTGTGGCATATGAATGTTGTTTCTGAGAGTGAGTGAATTCTTTCTATCTTGAATCCTAATTCTTCTTAAATTTCATTATGTGTGGAACTACTCTCTATTGCTGTGTGAGGGCACTTGATTCATGAAGAAAAGGCAATGTCGTTGACCTCTGTGTTAGAGTAAGGGAGCGGGTTATAAAAAATTGCATGGTGCTTTTGAGTCAAATTTTGAGGCTAGGAGGTTACGGTATTGCACTTAATCTATTTTAAATATACTTGGTGTGATGAGTTATTAGAGTTGTTTAAAACGGTCGTGTCTATGTGAAGTGTAGTTTGATTGCTCGAGGACGAGCAATGGTTTAAGTGTGGGGTGTTGATTTCACTTTATTCGTTTTGAGCTTTAATTGATAATGTTTTCCACTTATTGTGTGTTTTATGCCTTGTAGGAGTGATTCCGAGTTATGTAGATGTTATGGAATAAATTCGAGTGATTTGGAGCTTTGAAGTCTGAGTAAAAGCCCAAGGGATTAAGTTGGGATCGTGTTCGGGGGTCGAGGACCAAGTCTGGACGTCAAAACACAAGAAATATCTGTGCTCTGAGAAATCCTCATTGCCGCGGCACGTGGGGCGCCGCGGCTGTGAAAATCTCTACTGTCTATCAGAACTAACTCTATGGATTTCCCCACTAATTCCCTGCATGGACACGAGATTATAGCCTGCCATCAACTCCATCCATGAAACATACAATCGGCTGTCAAATCATGAACACACTTCCATAGTTTGCAATCAATGAATAGTCTACCTTTACAAAAATCCAATTTCTAAGCCTCAAGGATACAAAATCTTCATTCTTGATCTCTAACTCCCCCCTTAGGTGATTGCCACGTCTAACATACACATTCACATCATAAGATATACTTCCACTCTCCCGCATCAAGTATCAAACCTGGATATCAACAATTATCAACCATGCGATTCTTGTAGTACCAGTCAAGCATCCGCAAAAACAAACACAATGTGTCTTTTGCAACACACCCTTCTCGAGTGACCTTCCTTCTGAAACTAAACCACTACCTTGTCCATGAAATCTCAATCCCACATGGCGCTTCGCATTTATCATGCCATCATATGAAAATACGAGAATCTCATTATCAACTGTGACTCCCAAGTAGGATAAATACCCCATCAACCAGAAACCATCCACTGAACTCAATCCAGGAGAACATCGCAACACACAGCAAACCTTCCATACCCCTAGAAGACGTTAGCCTCAAGCCATGGTCAATACTATCATTAACTCTTCAAAAGCTATTTGTACATAACCAGGCCATTAGAACCGAATCCCTCTAAATCAACCAAGTCATGCAGACTTCCAACCCAAAGTCTTACCACAATAGCACATGTAAGGCCCCCACCATACTAAGGAACTAGTCATTTTTATTACAATGCTTATCCAAACTATTGCTACGTTTACCCCAACGTCTTTAGATTACTTCCAACCCGCCTTTAAGGCAACACTACTCTTGCTTAATATATTATGGACCTAAATCAAAACTCGCCCCAAGTGATCCTAACGTGAAATTACGACATTCTAAAACACATAAGTCACGTATTCCCTCTCATGCACCCAATAGTACCTCAAACTGAAATGCCCACTCTGAAAAGACCTTATGCGAATCCAAAGTTGTTTCTTTTATCTCTCTAATATTGCAATGTAGAATCAATAATGTTGTACATATACCGCAAGGCTTAACACCATCCAACGCAAATCTCAAATCTTAGCTATACACAAATTCGGGAATCCTTAAATGCCACATATGAATCTCGAACCCATTAGAATCTTCTCGAAAGTCATACACTCTATTCTAATCTCTGATGTATAACCAATACGCACCAAAAAACTTGTGCTCCATTAGCACACAAATACTTTAATGAGCAACCTCATCCTTAAAAATCGAGTAAATCCTTTCTCCTTGCATACTACATCCATAATGAATCACAAACCTGAATCATCCCAAGATATCTACATACCCATAAGGTATAGTACATGATGCATCCAGCAAAGTTCCTTGCTCGAATCATCGTCCTAGTAGACTTCCCTACTTGTCTTTAAGCCAAATACACATCATCTAATAACCCACAATACTCCTTCTTCTTAACTGTCATGATCTCGCAATGTTATCCTCGTACGCTCATGCAACACTAGTCATCACACCTCCCAAATCATCCGTTGAGTGCACACTCATCCTCGTGAGAGTCGTGCGAACTTCCTCAAACAATTTTGAACTGTAATTGTAGTACATGCATTCCACTGGATAGAAGGAAAATTCTTTGTAGAAGTCTCATAAGAATCAGACAACCTCAAACCTTCTCGCATGAGATGACCTACCTACTTAGCTTCAACTTGGCATCTTCTGTAACCTAACCATTACAACAATTATGCAATTAATTAATCTTCTCGAGTCTACACTCGTCAAAAAGATATAAGAATCCACTATATTTCGCAAATGAACAACTAAAAGATCCGTCAGCACGTCCACATCTTAAGATTATACAACACACTGATATGATAATCAAGCATTTGTAGCCCTTCAGAACTAAAGAAAATCCTTTTTGTCACATCCAAACCATCTACGCTTAGTTCTCAGTCACATAATACTCATCATATAGCTATCTCGCAACTCACTGAGCCATCAATCTCACTCCTAGGGACACTATTGAACATAAGAGTCCAAAGGCACATACTAATACAATTGAATATGCCGAGCCTAAGTTGCGGTCTAAACATGGCCTCAAGTCCTCCAGACCTTCACAACACATAAACACATCTCGCGCATCATGCATGGTATCATAAGTCACTGGTGCACAGTTCATACCGAGTGTTCAACATCACAAACAAGTGCCCATCATGAAGCAATATCATCACCATATTCATAGGCCTCTCTATCTCCATCACGTACACAAAAATACCTCAAATTGAGATGTTCACTCTAAAGAGCCCTCCAATGAATCTAGATCTATTCCTTTCATCTCTCCAATTTGCAAGGTCATATTGACAATAACATAGATGTACTCTAAGTCCCTAGAACAATCCAATGCCAAACTCAGATTCTCAAACAAGTGAAACATATATGTCTCCTTAAGTAACACATCATGAAACACGAATCCATTAGAACCATTCCTAGGAGTCAACCACTCCACTATAGTGTCTTCATGCACAACCAAATATGTTTAACAACTTGTTCTCCATTTGCACATAATCCCCCTAAAAGGAGTAACCTCACCCTTAGGATACTGAGTGAATCTTTCCTCATTCAACAGCATGTCCACTAAAAATGATAAGTCTTAGCCATCCAATAGTCTTGGAACATCGATCAAGCATTCTACATCATATACCCATCAAACCCTTTACCAAAATAACCTTGATGCCACCCTTCTCAAGCCGTAATAAATTATCAATTGAACTATAGTCTAGGAACTATAACAAAATATGTGCATATGATCCGGCCATTGATGGTAGTCTCCCTCACTTGTCTTAAATTCATAATCATATCATTCAAGAACTTACATTAAATTTTCTTCCTTAGATACCATGGAATTTCACTACTACTCAGTTAAACTTCTAATAAGCTCATATACTGCTACACGTAGCACATTTTGCAATACCTATCAGATGCACACTTTATCCTTGTGATAATTGTGCCATGTTGTTCAAGCAATTCAAAATCTCACCATAGCATATCCATTCTGATGGATAGGAGGAAAACATATCATAATAAGTCATACAAACCATGAATCATCCAAACCAGAGATAAGCTCACATACCTTTGTTGTTATACCCATCTCACTGCATCCTTATCATGGCTACTAACTCTATATGATCAACTAATCTATTCGAGTCTACACTCATCAACAAGATGTAAGTATTTGTTCTATCTCACTAATAAAAAACTGATAGTCCATCGATACATCCACACCTTAAGATTGTACCATACTCCAGGACAATGATCAAGCACCCATAGTTTCCTTGCATCTCAAGTAAATCCATCTCGCTATATCCAAACTCTTCAAGTGTAGTCCTTAGATGTATAACACTTACTACATAGCTACCTCGTTAACTCTACTATTTTCCTTTGGTAATATCCCCTCTATAATCTTTTAAAGTTATGGAGGCACCCGTTCAATCCCCAAGAAACCAACTCTAAAAATATATCTACCTTATAGCTCACTGTATTATCTCTCTCACTTCTAGGGACACCATTGGACTCTTCATACATCACAAGCTCACTCAACTAAGTCCCCCGAGACTAAGTTGCACTCTGCACTTGGTCACATGTCCTCTAACTAGCGTACCCTCTCATAATAGGGAAAACCATCTCGCACCTCATCCACTATATTATCCTAAGTCGTCACTGCCCAACTGAAAACATGTTCTCGGTGTTGCATACAAATGAATAGAAGGAAGTGAAAGGTTTAGACTTTAAGCTGAAACGAATTCACACGATTAGGGAAAAAAATAAGAAATTTCCTTGATTTCCTATAGCCTCTCGAATATAAGTATGGATGTAATCGTACCAATTCGCAAGATTCTACTAGACATTACTCATGGCTCGTAGAACTTATGAGCCTAAAGATCTTATAACACTTTTTTACGATCCCAAATCTCACCAATATTGTGATGGCACCTAACCCAACCAGGTAGGTGAACCAACCATCCTTCTAACCCAAGAAATAAGATAAAAAAAA
>AWOL01S0156827.1:0-11871 GCA_000715115.1 Nicotiana otophora
AATAATAATAATAATAATAATAATAATAATAATAATAATAATAATAATAATAATTATTATTATTATTATTATTATTATTATTATTATATTGTCATAATTTATGCGGGTTACAATTTCTAGAATATCTGAAGAGATGCAGTTCTCTGATTCTTCTTCTGACGATATAGGTTCAAGGGGCTCGAGAGCTCTTAAATTTGATGGATTTTGGATTTTATTCAAGAGCTTGGTCTTGGATTTGTTATGTGTCACGAACAATTGATTATCGTCAAGAAAAAGAATTTGAGATTTACCTATCATGAACGAGAGACTTGAAACCGCCCGCCTAGAGTCTTGATTTGAACTTTGTCGCTGGATTTGATCAGGGACGAAGATCGCAGATGTAGAAAATTAAGATCTTTACTTACTTAAATTGCTTTAATAATTGTTATTGGAATTGGATAGTTGAAAGTTGGCTTACCTAGCGGGTTGGGTTAGATGCCATCACGACTATTTGGATTTTGGGTTGTGACATTAACGTTAGGCGCTACATATATTCAGATTGAGATGAAACTTCAATGAATGGTTATCCGTAACATAACATGATATTTAGAATTTGTGGTGCGGGGATGAATGATGCAGTAGAAAATAACATAAACTGCTATCCAAAAATAGAAATATCCATCAAAATCCAAAGAGAACACACAAATAGCATGACAGTATGAGAAGCTGATTATAAAATGTAAATTGAGAACATGCAACTTAAAATTTGATTGTATGTATATTTATAATCCAGTAAAAGGTAGACGAACTAACAGATAGAAATAATAATTTCATATAGTAAGGTCACAATGTATCTTATACTGCAGCACAAGAATAAAATCCACATCAAAATTTTATTGTAGAACCAATGTTATGAGATAGGCTTTTTCTTGAATAACTAAAAGTTATAAACAAGAATTGCACAGAACAATATAAAAAGTACCAGAAGTGGACAGAAAAACCACAAGCCCCTGATGTTGTCATTTTTTCTAATGGTCGTGACTCATGCCAAGGAAAATCTACGGGCCATGATAGAAATGGCACAGGCGAGAATGAGAGCATCATAGTGCTGTCAATACAACATCCATAAGAACGTTACCACAAAGTTGCTCTTCTTTGTTGGATCTTCATAATCCATGCCTACAATTAAATAAAGCAAGTGTTAATTAATAGATAACAAAAAGAAGGTAGCTGACCGCAGTGCCAATTTTAAAAGTAGTATCACACACATTAGCAATAAGATAACAATTGAAAAGTTTCAAGGCCAACTTGAGTTTTCACTGTTATTGTGAAATAAAATGATTAGAGAATACATGCATGATTAGATAAATTCATATAATATTCCTAGAACAGAGTATATCATTATCATGCCTTACTAATTTTAATACCTATATAAGCTTTCTTCCCACTTGAAGTACAAATTCTTGATGATTTTTTTAGTATCACATTACTTTTTATGCTATCTACTTGTAGAAGATTTAAATTACGAAGGAACACATCATAGAAGAAACCTGGAAAGGAGACTAGAATATTAGATTCCCCAAAAGAAAAAATACTACCGGAAATTTAAATATCACATAAAAGCTTACTAAACAAATGCTTTTTTCACATGGAGGTGGGAATTTTGTGGTTGTGATTTCCTCGGAGCAATGGCTCCTTATATAATTCAGTTCTTCATCTTAAGGACTTCTTTGTGGTTGAAACGATTCAGCTGTAGACTCATTGATAAAGATCTTGCTAAAGTGATATTCATTAGCAACGAGAGTTTCTAATAAAGAGGCATACAAGGAGAGCACAAACTAAGTTCCTTGTAAGTATTCTTGTTTTATACATAATCTAACTATCTCATGAATAATCTGAGATCTTAAAAATAGACTCAGTTTCTTGTAAGTACTCTTTTTTTACATAAAAGAAAAAGCACTAAACAGTTCATCTTCAACTTCGATATTACCCAAATTATCTACCAAATGCAGGCTAGGACAATCTTCCATCCTTATGTCCTGACGGATTACCATCTCTATTCGAAGCTCAATGCTTGTTATAAAACTTCTAGAACCTATAAAGGGATATTTAATAACTAATGAATGAAAAACCGTTAGTAACATACAATAGCATCGATGACCGAAATTGTCATGACCCGGAATTTTCACCGTCGGGACCGTAATGACGCCTAACATTTCACTTGCTAGGCAAGTCAACGTTAGAGAATCATTAAACCAATCCTTTTTTCATTCAGTAAATAACAGCAAATTAGCTAAGATGAAATGTAGTGACTGCGGAATAATATAAAAACTGCATTAATTACTATCACCCGGATCTGGAGTCACAATTCATGAGCTACTATGATTTACTACAAATAGAGTCTGAAAAGGAAAAATACATTATTTTGGAGTAAGGAAACAGTAAATGATAAAACTAGGAAGAGACTCCAGGGTCTGTGAACGCCAGCAGATCTACCTTGGGTATCCTGACAGCAAATCCAAGCTGCTAAGCCTCACGATCAACTAGGACCAGTACCAAAATCTGCACAAGAAGTGCAAAGTGCAATATCAGTACAACCGACCCCATGTACTGGTAAGTATCGAGTCTAACCTCGACGAAGTAATGACGAGGCTATGACAAGATACCCACATAATAAACCTGTGCAGATAATAATATATGTACAAGAAAACAACAGTAACAGCTAAACATGTACTATTGGGAGGGGGAACATGCTAAAGGGGCACAGGATATAGGAGATACAATGAAAATGATAACCAGAACAATCAACATGCTTTTAACCAGTGAAAATCACTAAACACTATGAAAACAATTGTACGACATTACCCTTCGTGCTTTTACTCTCAACCTTACAATATAAATCAATAGATACGGCACGACATCACCCTTCGTGCATTAACTCTCATAATGTGGCACGACATCACCTTTCGTGCATTAACACTCATAATATGGAACGGCATCACCATTCGTGCATTAACACTCACAATATGGCACGGCATCACCCTTCGTGCATTAATATTCTCCCTTACCATAATGCAATGAACAAATAACAACAGAGAGATAGAATAATAAGTACATGCCTTACTTCAACATTTAGTTCCACAATACCAACATCAGCTTCGAAATCAATAATCAGTTATCACCAAAAAACCCGTATACATGATAAGAACGATCACTTTAACAATACTAGTCTAAACATGGATAACATGAACAAATGAAGCTATAATTGCAAGAAATCAAGCCCCAACCCGCATGCTTTAACCCGACTATAACGCATAAGTACTCGTCACCTCACATATACATTGTTTCCCAGCATCTAAACATGTAGCAAATAGANCAATAATCAGTTATCACCAAAAAACCCGTATACATGATAAGAACGATCACTTTAACAATACTAGTCTAAACATGGATAACATGAACAAATGAAGCTATAATTGCAAGAAATCAAGCCCCAACCCGCATGCTTTAACCCGACTATAACGCATAAGTACTCGTCACCTCACATATACATTGTTTCCCAACATCTAAACATGTAGCAAATAGACAAAACAAGTCATATTCCCTCAAGTCAGGGTCAGACACAACACTTACCTCGCTCCAAAGGCCATTCAATGCTCAATTACCACTTTTCCTCTAGAATTCACTTCCGAAACACTTGTATCTATCCACAAACGACTCAATAATATCAAATATTGCTAAAGAAATCAACTGCAATGCATAAATTTAGATTCCCCAAACTTTTCCCCAAAAAGTCAAAAATCGATCCCGGGCCCGCTTGGTCAAAACCCGAGATTCGGATCAAATTTCATTTACCCATTCACCCCGAGCCCGGATATATAATTGGTTTTGGAATCCGACCTCAATTTAAGGTCTAAATCCCTAAATTTCGAAATCCCTAGTTTTTACCCAAAACCCCCCAATTCTACCATGAACACTCTAGATTTTAGGTTGAAAATTCATGAAATACAATGGATAATTGAAAGAAAGTAGTTTGGAATCACTTACTAACAAATTGGGGAAGAAAATGTCTCTTGAGAATCGCCTCTAAGTCTTCTAGTTTTGAAATTTTTTGAAATAATGGCAAATTCCCGTGTTTGATTCTGTTTAAAGTCACAGGCGTCAGGCATTCTTCGCGTTCGCAAAGGGCCTGCCACGTTCGCGAAAGGCAGCGGCCCAAAAGGCCTACGCGTTTGCGAGCCAGTGCTCGTGTTCGCGTAGAAGAACGGTTGTCCCCTCCCCCAAGTCCCTAACGCTACGTGTTCGCGAGATGCCGGTCGCGTTCGCGAAGGGTAAAAACCCCACTGCTTCGCGTTCACGACCAAGCTTACGCGTTCGCGAAGAATAAAACCGACACAGCTCCATTTCCCTCTTCGTGTTCGTGAGAGTACCTTCGCGAACGCGAATAAGGAAACCAGAAAACACTGAAGCTGAAGAAAATCAGATTTTTTTCTAAGTTCAATTCACACCGTAGCCTATCCGAAACTCACCTGAGCCCTCGGGGCTCCAAACAAAACATGTACAGAAATCCTAAAACATCATACGAACTTTCTCGCTAGATCAAATCTCCAAAATAACACCTAGCACTACGAATTTTGCACCAAATCGAATGAAATTATCAAGAAAGCTTTAAAACCTCTATTTTCACATCCGGACGTCCGAATCACGTCAAACCAATTTTGTTTCTCACCGAATTTCACAAACAAGTCTTAAATATCATAATGAATCTGTACTGGGCTCCGGTACCAAAATAAGGGCCCGATACCAACAAGATCAAACATTAACCAAATTCTTAAAACCATTAGATTTCCAGTCTTTAAATTTTTAACAAAAATTCATATCTCAAGCTAGGGACTTCGGAATTCAATTCCGGGCATACGCCCATATCCCATATTTTGATACGAACCCATTGGGACTGTCAAAACACGAGTCTGGGTCCGTTTATCAAAAATATTGACCAACATCAACTCAAATGAGGTTTTTAAGCAAAATTCCTTATTTTCATCAACTTTCAACATAAAAGCTTTTTGGAAACATGTCCGGACTGCGCACGCAAATCGAGAAGGGATAAAATGAGGTTTTAAAAATCTCGGAACACAAAATCGAGTTCTAAAACATAAGATGACCTTTTGGTTCATCAGAGAAATTCGTAAAAAGGCTAGAAGGGACTTCGGCAAACACATAGATCGGAGTTCAAAATACTGTCTATGCCGCACAAGGAGATTCAACACGACAATATGAGCAAAAACAAATAAACTAGAGAAAATCAAATATTTCGACACACACTTCTCGTAATAAAACTACACGAGTGCCCCAAAAATTGGTTGGCGGGGGAAGATTAAAGAGATTGAGAGAGGGATTTTACAATTTGAAAACTATAAAGGCTTAGAATCTAGGAGTAAAGGTGATACAAAGGGACGTGGGTGGATTTGCATAAAAAATTGAAGCTTTAATTTTCTGGGTTATGCCCATTACATAGATTCATTTCAGAAAAGAAGGTTTTTTAGAATTATTTGTTACTAGTTTTTGGATACTTCCTATGAAAGAACAAGGATGCCTAAAGCAACCCAGGAAGAGATAAGGAATACAAAGCCAAATATGTAAAAATAAAAGTAGAAAAATTAGAATGATCTCTACAACTTACCTAGCTGAAAAATAAATGACGATTCCAGCTGGGTCTTGCCAGAGGTGTGGCTTTGTCGGAGGTGGGTGCTTCACTGGGCTATTGTTCTGATGTGGGTTTAGGAACTGAGCGAATAAGTGAAGAGATGCGCATAACTGGGTTAATTTGTTCTGTTCCATGTCTTCAGATTTTGAATCATAAGAGACAGTACGGTTAAGAAACTTTAAAAGAAAATCGGGCAGGTTTAGTGAAAAAAGAAGAGGGAAACAAAGGGGGAAAATAAAACCATCCCAGTAGCAATTTTTTTCCAAAGAACTGTTGCCACAGATATGTATATTGCAACGGTTATAATCGTTCCAATGGACCGATCTGTGGCAACGGTTCTTATACTAATGCAACCGTCTCTTTTTTCGAACTGTCCCAATAGGCCATAGAGTCTTATGCAACGGTTTGACAACCGTTGCAATAGAGCTTCTGTAGCAACGGTTGTCAAACCGTTGCTTACGAACTGTTGCAGTAGCCCTGATTTCTAGAAGTAACCTCAAGTCCCACCGAGCTAGGACCTGCCTTCGACTAACGGTGAGTCTGGTGTCGACCTTAGCCTCGNAATTTCTAGTAGTGACCTCAAGTCCCACCAAGCTAGGACCTGCCTTCGACTAACGGTGAGTCTGGTGTCAACCTTAGCCTCGAACGAGCTCGGAGAGACATTGTTGAGATAACTAACAGAAGACCGAAATATCCGTGACCGATCGGATATTGCGGCGGGAATCTCGGCACGTATCAATAAGGAACCGACAATCAGCAAATTAAGAGATTATTTTACCTTTTATAGAATTGTACCTAAAGTAGGACTTCTCTACTATATAAAGGGGTTCTGATAGTTCATTGAATACATTGTAACTCGCATCCCAAAGCAATATATTGTTGTTTTTAGTTCTTATTATTCTCTTGTCATTCTGTTCTGATATCGATAAAAGCACGTTTAGCTTGAGGGCGGCTAACCTTCTAAGGCTAAGATTGTTCAACCTGTGTGGTTTGGATTTATTTTCACATTGTTTATTTCAATTTCAATCTGATTTATTATTTTGTATCAAGCTAGATCACATATCCTTAAAACCACATATAAATTTAAATGTTATCCAATTTTGAGGGTAAACAATTTGGCGTCCACCGTGGGGTTAAGGATAATAGTGGTTATTTGATATAAATATCCATAACACACACTACTTTACGCTTGCTCTTTGAAGTGTCTCTAATTTCAGGTTAAAACACAAAATGTCGAACTCTCAATCAGCACGCCTACATGTTGACAACGAGCCCGGAGGTACCGCCCGCTAATCCCATCGAAATTACGGTCGCAGACCCAATTGACGCTAATTCACATGTGGCTATCGACGCAAACTTGCCAACTGACCCCGAGAATAGCGTCTGTGGTGGAGCCCAATCGGCAACTCAAAATACACAAAATATTGGAGGGGACGGGATCAGTTTACGGGTGATCTTCGAAATGCTGCAGGCTCAACATGCGGCGATAGCTCATTCACTACTAGAAAATAGGCTTATGGCAACGCTGCAAAAATCGTTGCAATAGGTACGAAAACCGTTGTGATAGCACTATTGCAACAATTTAGCAACCATTCGACCAGATCGCGCGCCAATAGGCGTATTGCAACAGTTTGGTGCAACGGTTTGGAGTTTGGTGCAACGGTTTCCAAACCGTTGCAATAGGTATATTTATTGCCACGGTTCATTAACCGTTGTCTTAAACTTATATATTGCAACGGTTATTTAGTCTAATGGCACGGTTCTAAACCGTTGCAATATCAATTTGTGTGATGAATTTTAGGCTATTTGCAACGGTTTGTAATGCTATGGCAACGGTTCTCGTTATATATTGCAACGGTGCTTAAGAACTGTTGGAACGGTTTACTTTTGTTATTGCAACAACTTAGCGAGGCTATTGCAACGATTATGGAGGCTATCATGTATACTATTTGGTTATAAATAATTACTTGAATATATAATAAAAGACACAGAACTTTATATAAATCATGAAACAACAAGTATTCATCACAATCTCCAACTAGTATTATTCATATCAAAAAGAAAAATATACAACGTTACAACTCAAGAGATAGCATACATGAATTAGCAAGAAGTTCGAAAATAAAGGATTCCTAGAACATTTGAAGATCTAGCAATGATCAACCAATACGCTTAAGAAAATTCTTCAGTGTCATTTATCCTTCATTCATTTGCTTCACCTACAAAATATGATACATATGATTCAGCAAAATTTTCACAGAAGAATATATTCTCAACCTATATAGAAAATACTCATTAGGCATGTACATTAGGCATGTACAACAATATTAAGATCTTCTACATATTACATATTATATTGTAAGGTAAAATGTACATTTAAGAAAATTGCTAACGTCGACCCCTACATACTCTAATCTAAGCTCCACATTATAGTAACTGCTTATTTGCTTTCCAAATTTAGATCTTGATAGATTCTCTTTCTACATTGCTATTCATCATCCCTTTAAAGACCACAAACGAGTCTCTTCTTATATTTCTTTTACATTCCTTGGACAAATATTGCCACCTAGAGCGAAAAGGTTATTATGTTGCATCTTATTATCTCCCCTGCCTCTCAATGAAAGGGGTAAAGTTCTAGAGTTCATCTACATCTAGACAGAAAGTTAGCTCATGCTACTAAAGGATAATAGTCTTGATAAAGTGTTTCATAGCACGAGAACACATCTTAAATTTTGAGTACATATCAGCATAATCACTGCCATTAAGCAACAACTTCGGAACTCAAACACCACCAAACAAGGGAATCCAGCAACCAAGAATGTGCAACTCTAAAACTACAAACAACACATGTATTATATCTAATTATCACAAATTCTATTTTAACAAAGCAACACCAGAGCTTTCTTAGTTAATCAATTATTCCATTGTGAATGATCTATAGCCATTCTTCTCTACTTGGGGAAAATTATTTTAATACTACTTTACTTATGAACAAATACTATCCAACTGTGCCTTTGTGACTTTCCTAGGCGACCAATCAAATGATGAAGTCTATTTACCAAACAAAATAAATAAATAAAGACTAATAAAAAAATTTCAAAACAGATGAATGAGATATTTAGTTTTACGATGCACTAGACTCCAATAAAGAACAATACCTTTATTCAAGTTGTGGCAAGCTTTTGATCTAGTAGACTTGATACATCAGAGGTCTGCTTATTCGATTGAAAGGCAAGAAGTAAAATGCCTCCAGTACCAACTTTAAATGAACATCACACCAGCTGGTAAGCTGATTCATGGAGCATGAAGGTGCTGATGATGAAACCACAAATATAGCAACTTAAAGCAACAAATCGCAGCTTCAAATTAAAAGAACAGTTTCGAGAATGCAGCTAATGAGCTGTTCTCCCTTTATATGACTTGAAGAAGACTGAAAGCTACACTTCAAACAACCAGAGATTATTCATAGAAGTTTTATTGAAAATCTAAGGCTACTTCACTAGGAAAAAATATAAAAACATGAATTTAGAGTACATAGCAGAGCAGTTGATGCAACTGCAAACAGTGCACTAGAAAAGTACTTCTGGCTAAGAGGATGTGTGTCTTTCTTTTGAGTCAAAGTAAGTAGTGACTGTTCTAGTTTAGTCGGTTGAGGGAAGCGGTAGCTTCGTGCTACGCTTCTCTTTTATGAGGAGTTTTCTTCTTCTAAAAAGGAAATCTTCGAGAGAGAGTCTAAATACAGATAAGACGAATAACTTAGTAGATGATCCTTCTAGAATAGGGAGATTGTAACAACTTTTTCAGTTATTTCGTTCTCTATTTCTATTTAATAGGATCTTGAGGAAAAGAATTTCACAATAACTACAAAAGGAAGAGAAAACAAGGAAAAACCAAGTTCAAAAAGTACTAAAGAACATAGAGAGGTTTCCAAATGCCATGCTCATTCCCTTGGGAAAATTTTAAGACACTGCTACAACACCTTTAAACTATGTAATAGACATCTCCTAGTCTCAAAAGTGGAGATATTTGGAAGTTTATCCTATAATGTTAAGCACCATGACTAGTTTAAATAAATATTACCATCAAAGTGGAATCTTTCAGTTCTAAAAATCTTGTTTTGTTGCTGATCTGCAGTTAACTTTGTTAGTCCATTGCAGTTTTATTTGTTTGGCACACGCAGTTGTCTTGATTGTAAACTATTTTCAAACACCTTATAAGCAAAATATTACATTGGCCCGGAATTTCCCAAAAAATTCTAGAAAATTCAATTCAACAGGCTACAAACACTTCACCCCGAGGTAATACCAATAATTAAGCCTTGCAACTATAATCAATTGCTCTACAACTTCTCTCTTAAAATAGCTCAAAGGGTAATATCAAAATAGAAAAAATACAGTAACCTCTAAAAGCTCAAGAGTGAAAATTAGTCAAGCATACCAACTCGCGGATAAAGTGTATAACTTCACTTGGACTACATATCGAGAATCCCATATCAGATGAAATACATGGAAAATCCCAATTCTTTTTTCACGCACACAGTTAGGGGTACCGAATTAGATTTTAACCAAGTAATTTTATTCAGTCACTTAGAGATAAAATTACAGAATAATAAAACCAAAACAAGATTGATAACTTATCCAAGCACAGAGAACTTCGTAGTCTCACACCAGTTGGTAAGTAATACAGAGGAACCAGATGTTGACTCTTCATCGCTACCGTTAAATTGATTACCCTAGGCTTTGCGTGACCTGGAAGATGTGGTGTGGAGAAGACATCCGATAGCCTTTGTTGGAGCCTTGACATATTGCCTTTCCAGAATGGCTTGTTGAAAGGGTTAGGGTTCGAAGGGTCGAAGCTAAAAGAAAACACAGAACATAAAAGAAATGGCTATTGATGTTTAAAACCCAGAACATACAAGATGGTTGGGAGGAATAAGAAAAAAGACTAGGCGATGGATAAAATGAAAAGTAAAATCGGGTTTAGTAAAATTGGAACGGTTTATGTAACCGCTGCTATAGCTCCATCTGTGGCAACGGTTACTTATTCTTAGAATGGTCTTAACAACGACACAGTAGAATCCCACTAATGGGGTCTGAGGAGGGTAGTGTGTACGCAGACCTTACCCCTACCCCAAAGGAGTAGAGAGACTATTTCCGAAAGACCCTCGGCTCAAGAAAACAAAAAGACAAAACGACAAGAGGAGATAATATTAGTATCACCACAACAATCATAGAAAAAATAGGAACACCATGAAATGCAGAAGAAAGATGCAAAGTAAAAACTATAAGTAGTAAATAGGACATGCACAGAAAAGCGAAGTAGTAAAATACAACATTGTCACTAGCTATCTTAGAACGGTTTCAATAGGGTTGAAAGACTTATGTAACGGTTGTAACCGTTGCAATAGACGGTCTATTGCAATGGTCTCACAACCATAGCAAATAATCCGTTGCTCTAGGTCCATTTTCTAGTAGTGACATAGCTTGCCCTGCATCCGTAATACACCGTCATCTCCAATAGTAACCTCTTTGGCATCACCGTGATGAACTGTGTCCTTTAAGGACAAGTAGATGAGGGTCATCATACTGACGCTCCCTGTTACGATCATAAAGAGAAGACCGAGAAACCACAAAAGCCAAAACTCTGCTCGGCTCAGAAACATCCAATCTGACGAACTGGTTGGCCAAGGCATCGGCCACCACATTGGCCTTCCCGGGATGATAGAGAATGGTGATGTCATAATCCTTAAGCAGCTCCAACCATGTCCATTGCCGTAAGTTAAGATCCTTCTGTTTAAACAGATGTTGTAGACTTCGGTGATCAGTGAAAACCTCGCACAGGACACCGTATAAATAAAAACAAAAATTTAGGATTTGAAAGACAATCCTATGCCGGAATTCGATAATTTTTGTATGATTGAACTCGTATCGGAACGGGTGTCCGGATTCCGTAATTTTTTGTCGGGTTACGAAAAGTGGGCTCTAAGTTCACTTTTGGTTGACTTTTTCGAAAATGACTTAAATTAAGTCTCTTTCGAATTATGAATAATTTCTAAAGCTCCAACTGAATTGTTGGCCAATAATTTGATATATTTGATTGGTTTAGGGCTCGGGTGAGTTTCAGATAGGCCACGAGATGTTTTGGACTTTGAAAATCTGGTATTTTGCTGCAGCAGGTGTTCTGGC
>AWOL01S0156829.1:1712-19866 GCA_000715115.1 Nicotiana otophora
TCCACCACTAGCTGCTCACACCTCCGTACCGGAGCATCTGGGCTTCTCCTCTGAACATGTCCGAACCATCTAAGCCTCGCTTCCCGCATCTTGTCATCAATGGGAGCCACATGCACCTTCTCCCGAATATCATCATTCCTAATCTTATCTATCCTAGTGTCATTGCGGATTGAATGCGCATGAAATTCAATATGCAAAAAGGTGTCATTGCGGATTGATTGCGCTATATTTGACAACTTGGTCAGACGCCAATGCTGGGAGAAGTTTCTACAAATGTCTAAGATCCAAGGTTAGTTTTGAATTTATTTTGTTTTTGGTCGATTTAATTTTTATTGTTTATGTACAAAAACTGCTGCCAGAACTGCTATAAATTCTGATATGATGTAGGTTAGTTCTTGCGAGTATTTTAAATGGATTGACGAAGAGCTCCATCGTCGAACGGTGATGGTGATCAAAGATTTAAAAACTAAACTTAATGCTGCTAAGGTTGAGAGGAACAATTTGAGGAATAAAGTTTACCTCATGGAACAAGTTACGATGGTTCAAAGAGGCTCTATGAAGATGAAAGTTGAGGAATTGGAGAATGCTATTAAAGCCGAAAGAGACAACTCTACGAACTTGTTTGATGAAATGGAAGATGTTATCACGGTTGAAAGGCATATTTTGAAGATGAAACTTGACGAAATGGAGCAGTTTCAACTTGTGGAAGCTGAAAAAGCTAGTAATTTAGAGGTCAAAGTGAAGAAGATGAGAAATATCATTTTGGTTTCATGAGCTTTGTTATTTGCTTATGTTATCGTAGGGATGATGAAGTGAATGTATGTTGTTTTAATATGTTGTTGTAGTATTTTGGTTTAGTTATAGGGATGATGAAGTGAATGTATGTTGGTTTAGTATGTTGTAGTATGTTGTAGTATTTTTGTTAAATCATTCCTCATGTTTCATCTTCATTATGGATGTTCCTGTGTTACGTATGAAGTGAATGATATGAAAGCACATGTTTGTTTATTTCAGTTGTTGGGCTTATGGTATTTCATCTGTACCTTCATGGTGTAAACTGTTATGGAACCTGTTATGGAAACTGTTATGGTGTACCTTCATGGTGTAAAATATTATGCAATCTAAACGATGCAAACTAAACTGTTATGGATACAATTGCTGCTGGATACAATTCCTGCTGGATAAACTAAACACCACTGTTGTGCAAACTAAATATGTTTACTGCTGATACAATACATCTACTAAACCAAACAACACTGATGTGCAAAATATCAAAACAAAACATACAATGTTATATGTCATTCTGCCATCAAAACATGTTTACTGCTGCTACAATACAACTACTAAAACTACTGCCAGATTTGCAACTACATACAATAACCAAGATTCCTAGACTTGTGAGTTCCCATTGAGTTTCCTGCACTTCAACTTCCCAACTTTCTTTTGTCTTGCCACTTCCAATTGATTTCCAGTCACAACTTCTTTACCTTTCCAAGTGAGTTTAGTAGGTGAGTAAGGAAGATCAGTGGAATAACTGACACCGGTATGATCTCCTCTGAAAGAGATCACTCTTGTCCCTGCTGAGGTCAATTGTTGCTGCCTCATTAGTAGTCGTGTTTGATCTTCAGAAATAATCTTAGGAATTAAAGCAGGGTCACTTTCATGCTCACTACCATCACCAAAGGGTTCTGTTTGGTGTCTCAGTACTCTAGGTGTAGGCATGAACACAAATTCACTTTCATGTTCACCTTCTTGTGTTGGTTGAGGGGCTGAACAACTAACATCCTCAACATTTCCTTCAGCACCAACCTATTAAAAATAAAAACTTTCTATTAAATAACTGCAATTATATAAGAAGAAAGATAAGTTAAGAAGTAAGTACCTTGCATGTCCTTGAATTGTGGTCCAGTTCACCACAAATGCTGCATGTCATTCTAGTTCCCCTTCTTGATGCAACCCAATCTCCCTGTCTCTTGTTAGCCTCATCCCTCTCCCTATTTCTTTTGACTTTTGGCCTTCCAACAGTTTTGGTAAGTGGGGGAGGTCCCATAGCATGTTCTTGTAATACTTTCCAGAACTTTTCACCTCTAACATGTATCAACTTTGCCCTATATGTCATCAGGTAAGCTTCCTTGCTGTGCCACCAACTAATTTCAGTCATTGGATCCTCTCTCTTGTATTTTAGTGCCCTGATGGCATAAGGGCATGGGATGCCAGTCAACTGCCAGGATCTACAAGTGCATTTCTTCTCCACTAGGTTCACTCAATGTCTATCATAGCCCTCAGAAACCTCATAGCCAGTTTCACCATTGAAATGAACAGTACATAAGTTGGCTACCATCAAATAAGCAGCATACAACTTCATGTAGTTAGGACTAAACTCACCTCCCCATGTTCTAGCTTCTTCTTCCTTCTCTCTCAACCTGTTCATGACCTTGATTCAAATATCCTCAAGCATCTTCAGGATAGGCTTGCCTCTTGTTTCTAAGATCCAAGAGTTGAAAGACTCTGTAAAATTATTGTCCACCATCTGATTTTTGCACAATGTATCAAAGTATGACCTACACCAATTCTGTGGTGGATACCTAAGCAACTCCTTGGCAGCATCAACAGACAATTCACCAAGATTCTTTAGTTTATCTTTAAAGTCCTCCTCATAAGTACTCCAACCAGACCACCATAGGGATTTCTTCATCTCTCCTGAAATTCTGATCCTCTTACTCCAGTTGGCTTTAATATGCCTCACACAAAACCTATGATTTGAGAGAGGGAGGACAGTTCTTACTGCTTCCAACAGACCCTGCACATGTAAATTTAAACAGAATTAACTATATAATAACTTAAAAATAACTGGAATAGTCAATTAAACAAAATCATAAGTTGTACCTTTTGCATATCAGACATAAAGGTAATACTGGTTCCATCTTTCATATTCAATGAGTGTTTCAGCAGCTCAAGAAACCATGTCCATGTCAAGATGTTTTCCTTGTTAACTACAACCCAGGCCAATGGATAGAAATGATTCATGCAATCTTGTACAACAACCACCAATAGTTGCCCCTTGCAATGATCCTTTAAGAAAGTCCCATCTAGTCTAATGAATGGTCTCAACCCTTGTTTGAACCCCAACTTCATTGCATTGAAGCATATGTACATTCTAAAAAATCTTCTTTTACCTTCAGCCATGGCATCTTTTGATAAATTGATAACCACATCAATACCAGGATTGCTCTCCCTAATCTCATTTGTATATTCTTTTAATCTGTTATAGTCATCTAAAAAGCTTCCTTGCAATTGCTGAAGTGCTATTCTATTAGCTCTTTTCAATGTGGAGTCATGTACATTCAATAAAAATTGATTTTTCAAATCTAGTTTCATATCCTTTATCTTGTACTTGGGGTTATTCTGCACCTTACTCTTGAAATATTCAGCTAAAGTTTTTGTTTTGGCTCTAGGATTCTTAAATGCATCTTCACAATTGTACTTTGTATTCAATATTTTTATCTTAAAGCCAGGACCCTTCTTATCTTCAGAGATGAGGCATACAAAAGGGCAACCTACTACACATCTATACCTTACTCTTATTTTATCACTTTTTCTAAGCTTCAAAGGTTTGGAATTTGCAATAGCATAGAAGTTCATAATTTTTTTGGCCTCTAAGTCCTTAAATGCCATAGAATTATCAAGCTCTTTGTAGTGAGTAAGCTTATCATTAACTTCTTTACCCTTTTGCATGCTAAATAATTCAATAACAACAACAACAACAACAACAACAACCCAGTATAATCCCACTAGTGGGGTTTGGGGAGGGTAGTGTGTACGCATACCTTACCCCTACTATGAGGTAGAGAGGCTGTTTCCAATAGACCCTCGGCATCCTTCCCTCCAAGAACTCCCTACCTTGCTCTTGGGGTGACTCGAACTCACAACCTCTTGGTTGGAAGTGGAGGTTGCTTACCATCAGAGCAACCCCTCTTGATAAATAACTCAAGATTCTTCAAAATCATATTCACTAGCATCTGAACCATAATCTGAACTTTTATCACTATCAGATTCACAATCAGTACATAATTCACACTGATACTGACCTGAAATTGGCTCTTCGTGGTCCCCCATATTGAAATATCTATAATATAGACACAGAAGAAAACATAGAGGGACCACAT
This sequence comes from Nicotiana otophora, assembly GCA_000715115.1. NCBI lineage: Eukaryota > Viridiplantae > Streptophyta > Magnoliopsida > Solanales > Solanaceae > Nicotiana > Nicotiana otophora. Next base: position 5,879 of record AWOL01S0156829.1, read on the forward strand.
GAATAATTTAATAACTTTGACAATAAAATATTGAACATATAATAAATTACTGCATATAATATAGTGGAAAGAATAAAGCGCACACTTTAAGAGATAAAGCACATGTTTTGTTGATTTTAAACCATAGTGGAAAGCAAAAAAACACTGTCTTTAAGAAGAAATGCACATGGTTCTGTCGATTTCAACAACCCAACCCTACCACACTATGATAAAATATGTGAAAAGGACACTTGCAGCCAAAGGCGATATAGCCCTAGGGTACAAATTGACACCACACAAGAAAACAACAAAGACAACAAATAAAAAGAGTACCAGACCCACATGCAAACACTATACACTATGCCGCAGGATCAGCAATACTAGAACATGACAAAACCCTAGAAAATTATAAAACAAAATTGATTAATCCCTCTGTTCGAGACAGAGACCTAATAAATGGAAGGAAAAATTACCTGAATATCTTCAGATGATCTTCAATTTGTGTTGTTAAACCTTGCTCGATCGTATCATCCCCTCAAGTCTCAAATCACCTCTGTTAATGAAAGAACTAGGTTTGGATATCGGAGCAAGTTTATGTGGATCCGCTTATGTGGATGCCATGTCAGCTAAATAATGCTGATGAGAAGGCTTGTGTGTTTAGCCGTTAGGTTGAAGGCATTAATGGCCCAATTTGCTAACGTGGGGATATTTCTGGCCCAGTTTACTAACGGAGGATAAAAGTGAGCTATATCCAATAGTTTAATGATATTATTGGACCTTTATTTTCAATTAAGGGCAATTCAAGTTACGTGCGTCAAAAGAGATTCTGCAATTTCAAAAAAGAAAAGAAAAATATATTTTAAATTAGGTCTCATTTTATGCGACTTATAGTTAAAACCAATTCATCGTTTTCCATTTCTCTACAATTATATGTAAACACCTCGATTTCTCCTCTATCTTCGTTTAGTCTCAATTTCAACTCCCAATGGACGAATATCATCCTTTTTCTCCGAGTAGAATGTGCAATAAAATTATAATAAATACTAGTAATACAACTAAAAATACAAGAATCAATAAATATCCAAGAATCTATTTTGTTTTGGGTGATTTGCATATCAATACTTTACTTTTTAAACATACAAATAAATGCTTATTAACTACATAAACTACAAATTCATATTCTTTATAGTACAAAAAACTCTTTGAAATAATAGTTGTCAAATGAAAAATAGTTTGACTTCCAAAATACAGTTGTAAGTATCATATTAAATGAAAGAAAAGAATTTTTAAAAATTACATAATTATTAGGTCCTTCAATCTCATAGGAACTAATTACAAAAACCTCACTGATATTTTCATTCTTCAACGCTTATTTCTTTTGCACGTCGAAAGTTACAAAACCTTATTTTAAAGTTTGAGTAGCTAAACTTCTTTTCACGTTATTAATGTTATTTAAAGTAAATAAGTTTAGCAAATTAAATACGCCATTGTAAGTACTCCTAATTTGTTTGATATTTTTAACTTGATCTAAAGTAATAGATAAAGTGGGTAAACTGTACCATGTTTATTTATACAAAGGACTGCCCTCTTTACAGTATCCAAATATCATCATATTGTATATTACACCATTAGACTGTAGATGATATTCATACATTGATAGAAACATTTTCGATGTTTTCTTCATATTTCCTTTACTATACCAACCATGTATTAAGGCACCATATGTACAAAGGTCTACACTCAAACCAGTTTTATGCATACGCGAGAACATTTGTGAAGGTATTTTTTTCACGTCGTTGGATCGAGCAAATGCATGAAAGGAATTTTAGAGACCGAAATTGCCTACTGAAAATTGAAATGGCTCCATTGTAAAGTGTAAATACTTCATTGAGAAGTGTAAATGCTTTGCAGTAAATAGGAATTCTATTTATCTACATGGGGATCCAAACTTTATACGTACCAATGCAAATGTGCACTTTTCAATACAATTTTGGAGATCGTATGAGAGCAACCATAACCCTAAATATGGCTCTATATATATACTGTTTGATCAAAAAATATAGATGTTTGATTAAACTAATTAATTTAATATAACAAAGGGCGAAACCTATTTGATGATAACAACTTCAGATCTATAATCGATAGACACAAATAACGCAAGAGCAATATTGAGAGAAGATTAAATGTGATATACATTCAATGTTTCAAGATTATTGGGGGAATATTAAGCAATAAATAACAATAAATGACATTAAAGTAAATAAGGGGAATGATTCATCCAATGTTGATTGAGGTAGATGATTGTAACGACCCGACCGGTCGTTTTGAGTATTACAACACCGTTCCCCCATTTACTGCTCCATTTGTGCTTTACAACTGTATTATGACCTATTGGATTAGTTAGTTCGGGTCCGGAGAGATTTCGAAATGAATCAAGACACTTAGTCTCGTAATGGAAAGCTTAAGTTGAAAAAATCGACCAGATGTCGACTTATGTGTAAACAACCTCAGATTCAAATTCTAATGATTCCAGTAGCTCCGTATGGTAATTTCGGACTTAGGAGCGTGTCCGAAAAATTATTTGAAGGTCCGTAGTGGAATTAGGCTTGAAATGGCGAAAATTGAATTTTTGGGAAGTTTGACCGATGGGTTGACTTTTTGATATCGGGGTCGGAATACGATTTTGGAAATTTGAATAGGTCCGTAATGTGAAATGTGACTTGTGTGCAAAATTTGAGGTCAATCGAACGTGATTTGATAGGTTTCGGCATCGGTTGTGGAAGTTGAAGTTTCAAAGTTCATTGATTTTGAATTTAGGCGTGATTCGTCGTTTCAATATTGTTAGGAGTGATTTGAGGCCTCGAGTAGGTCCGTATTATGTAATGGGACTTGTTGGTATATTTGGTTGTGGTCCCGGAGGCCTCGAGTGAGTTTCGGAGGAGGTTCGGATCAATTTCGTTGCATATTGCGTTGTTGAAGGCTGCTGGTTCTGGTATTATCGCACCTGCGGAAATGGACTCACATGTGCGATGGTCGCAGAAGAGACGCTGAGGTCGCAAAAGCGTGGGAGTGTTGGCTGGGCAGTGCTCACAGGTGCACAATTATTCTGCAGATGCAAAGTCGCATTTGCGCTTGGCTTTACGCAGAAGCGGCCTGGCTCGCAAATGCGCCCACTTTTCCGCAGAAACGGGGGTCGCAGGTGCGACCTCTTGACCACATCTGCGAAGGTGCTGGGAAGAATTCTTTAAATTCAAGGGTTCGTGATTTTTTACCATTTTCGGATTTTGGAGCTCAGTTTGGGCGATTTTGGGGAGGAATATTTCCACACAACTTAGGATTCGAGCCGTTCAGGAGTTGATACGCACATAATGGGATTTCTGAAGCATTGTTTAACTTGCTCGGCATTGGATTCATCTTGTTCGAGGTAAGTAACTCTTCTATTCTTAGAGCTGGAGGTATGAACCCTGATTATACGTGTTATGTATTTGGTGTTGAGGTAGCGCGCATGCTAGGTGACGGGCGTGTAGGCGTGCACCGTGTGAACTGTGACAGTTATTTCTGCGGTACTGTGTAGTTATCTTAACTTGTCTGAAATCATGAAATCTCTACGTACTAGAGTTATCCAAATATGATTTATGCTATAAACTATGTTTTGACTACATGTCTATCTTGTTGGGACCCGCCAAGGTCATTTCTGCTGTTAAGTTATCTGCTTTCATTGCATTACATACTCAGTCATACGCATTCATATGCATATCATATCTCATTCTCTGTTGTTATTTAGTGATACATCATATCATCATTTTCGGGATATTTTCATGACATTGTGAGCCCATGAGAGAGAGACTGGAGATATTGATGAATGAGTGAGGCCGGGGGCCTGATTGATTATGATATTGATACTCATTTATGATAGCGCCTAGGCTGAAGGAGCCCCTCCGGAGTCTGCACACACCCCCAGTGAGCGCGGTTGGTATTATATGGAGATGGATATTCTCCATAGGGCTCGATTGGCCTTCTTCGGTACTGGGTGACTTATAGTTAGTGATGTATATGTTCCGGGATGGATTTTTCCTGGACCGTATGGGCCATATACAATACCGAGTTGTTGAGTATTTGAGAGTGTGAAACTGGAGGTGGATCTTCTCCACAGGGCTGGATTGGCCTTCCTCGGTACTGGGTGACTTATAGCCAGTGATGTATATGTTCCGAGATGGATCTTCACTGGCGTATGGGCCATATACAGTATCGAGTGGTTGAGTATTCGAGAGTGTGAGCACATGAGGGTGTCAGCATGGTGCATCAAATACAACATTGCATTGATATGCACACATAACATACAAGCATATATATGTATTTTTCTCATGCTGTACGGTATCACGTCATTCATTATCTCTCACACATGTTGACTTATGGGCATAGTGATGCATTAATTTTACACTGGTTATCTGGATAGAAAATGAGACATCTTAATTATCATTGAAAGGATTTTTGGGAAAAATTATAGTTTTCAAACTTATTCATATTTTTTGGCAACTTCGGCAAACGATTTGAATTTTCACTGAGGTACTTGAAAGGCAGAACTATTTTCGGAAATCATGATTTTGCTGAGCATTTTATCTTTGAGTTACTTCTTGTATTAATTGCTTTACGTTGTTATGGACTATTATTGACTATTGGTCTTGGACCCGACCTTGGTACAAGCTCGTCAGTACTTTCAACCTAAGGTTAGGTTTGTTACTTATTGAGTACATGGGGTCGGTTGTACTCATACTACACTTCTGCACCTTGCGTGCAGATGTTGGTTGTTGATGCTGCTGTGTTCGTTGGGAGCCAGATCTGAAGATGTACCTGCGTTCCGGTTGTAGCTGCCTCTTGTTCATAGTAGCCTTAGATTCATAAAACTCTGTTTATGTACTTTTCAAACAGATGATGTATTTACTTCATACCAGCTTTGTATACTCTATTCTTAGTAGCTCATGCTTTGTACTACTAGTTCTTAGGGAATGTATAAGATTAAGATTTTTCTTTACTTAAATTGCTTTAATTATTATTATTGGAATTAGATAGTTAAAAATTGGCTTACCTAGTGGGTTGGGTTAGGTGCCATCACAACTAGTTGGATTTTGGGTCGTGATAAGGTGGTATTAGAGCTATAGGTTCATAGGTTCTACAATTCATGAGCAAGTGTCTAGTAGAGTCTTGCGGATCAGTATGATGACGTCCATACTTATCTTCGAGAGGCTACAGGGCATTTAGGATATATACTTCCCATCTTTCTTTCCTTATCGTGTGGAATTGATTCAACTTGAGACATAACTCTTTGAATTCCTTTCACGTATTCGTATGCGCATATGAGCACTCGGTATCAACTATGCATCACAGATTTGTGATTTCATGAACGAGGTTCGAGATGAGTATTCTATGTTTTGGTGATGGGCCAGTCTGGAGGACTCGAGGCCAGGGTTAGACCACAGCTTAAGTTCGGTAGCTTCAGTTGTGACTTATACATTTGGACTCATAGGTCCAGTAATGTCCCTACGAGTGAAATTTGTGGCTTGATGAGCGATAGAATGGCTTTGTGATGAGTATGATGTAACTGCGGGGACGTGTTAAGACAGTTTGAATATGACGAGAAGTATTTTCTTGAAATGTAAAGGGAGGCTGGGTGCTTGATTTTCGTTTTGATGTGACGTACAACCTCGAGAATTAATGTTTTGGAGGATCTTTCATGTTGTTAAATTTTGGGATAAATTAAATTCTCATGTATGGTTAATGAGTTTGGACTCAGATAGACTAAGTGATTTCATAGGAATTATGGCTGCCAAAGGATATAACAAGATGCCAATTTGAGACTAAGCAGGTAGGTTATCTCCTGCATAGCAATCTACGTAGGTGTGTTCCTTATTATGTGAGTAGAGAGTTTCTTTTCTGCAAGCGGAGCGTATGTGTATGGATAAAATCTGAGATTTGCATTTGATGGTGCCTAGACTTGCGAAAATTCTGTACGATTATGGATTCTTCATTTTAGTATAAGGAAGGTAAGAAGAACAATTTTAAATTCACATAAGGTATTTTCAGAGTTAGTGTTACAGTTGTGGTAATTACGGGGTGCTTAAGAAGAATACAGTAGCTTATGGGCCTTAGGGCAGTGTAGTTTTATGTTGGGATGTCTTGTGGTGAGCTTTGGGAAGGGATCATGGAATTATGACAAGGAGAAATGTCACTTGAGGGTGATTCACAGAGAAACTCAGAGAAAATAGGAGAACTGGGTAGTAGACTGGACCAGTATGATAATGGTAGGATCGGTCCTTTGGGTAATTAAGATGTGGTAAGACTTTACAGATATTTTGGTGGCAATATTTTTGGGTTTTGGTGACCTGCGTGGTTTGGTCGGGTTAGAGAAATTTAGTTCTGATAGCTTGATTATGTGCAAATAGACGTGTTCTTGATGGTTTCTACCCTGGTTTGAACCGGATATTTTCTACTAGTATAGGAAATATGTTGTGCATTGTGATTTCCTCCTGAAAATAAGCAAGAGAAAGGTTTCTAACTAATAGGGTATGTAAATTGTTGGTGACTTAAAGTTGATAATGAGATTCTTGTGCTTGTCACATGATGGCATGATAGATGCGGTGTGTTGTGCAGGATTAAATCTACATATACGAGGTGGTAGTCAGTCTTGAAGGGAAGGTCCCGAATTTTGGATAACATGGTCAACTTCAGATATTTAGACGAATGTTATAACTGCTCGGTAATCCCTGAGAAGGGTGCGCATTTCAAAAAGCACATTGTGTTTTGAATTATGGATATTTCATTAGTATTGCGATACTCACCTAGTTGATAGACTACTGATATTCAAATTTTTGCTATGTGGCACGGGAGAATTATAGAAGTATTCCTCGTGGGATGACCCTGAATAGAAGAAGTGTTAGTCATTCTAGTGCTGGAGTTGGGATTAGTTATGGTGATTCATGTGTTCGATGAATTTGGAGACTGGGAGTTTTCATGAGCAAATTGTTTCATGGTTGTGGACCGTGGGGTCGTGGCTGAAGCTAGCCAAATGATAGTATGTATTATGATTCAGTCGATGTGGATTTTTGGAGGGTTATTCATCTATTGGTGGGTGACCAGAGTTGATTTGGGGGTCCATTGATAGACCCAATTAGGATGTGTATTCTACACCGAGTCGGATTGGTTGGCTTCATACTGCTATTGTTGAGGGATGTGCCATTCGGTTGATGTTGAGCTTATTCGTGTTCTGAAATAATCTGTGAGTTACTCTTTTATGCTACGAGGAGTTGTGATTCTCTGGTTGTATGCACACATGGTGCGGTTCTATTGGGGGCCTTGTGGCTGAATTTGAGCGAGGTGAGTATTTGGATATTGCATGATTGATTGCATATTGGTTATGTTCTTTCAGGTTTTGTGTGACATTGTGTCATTTGCCTCTCCGTGGTTATTGATTTTGAGCAGGATGGCTCGAGGTATATAATATGGACTAACGTTTGGATAGGGTCATGCATTGCAGCAGAGTTATGGTAAGGTATGAGACTTGTGTTAGAATCGGGGGATGGTTCTACGGTGTATGATGGATTTTCAGCATTTCGTTGTGGCGGTACTTGTTAATCTTGCGGGACAGTTCTCTCATTTGAGTCATTTTCCATGACTGAGTACATTTAAATTATTGCGTATTGGCGCACATATGGCACGGTTTGTGGCTCTAAGTTATATTGATGTGGCGTGTTTGTGGGATGGTTGTGTTTAATAATATAAGGTCGTTGGACTCAGAATAGGTATTGTCAGGTTTGATTATGGTATATTTGGAAGATGACATTGAAAGTCGGCAATAAAGGGATTATGGTTTTGGTTGGGGCGAGAGAGCTCCATGACTTGTTGATCTGATAAGGGCTTACGAGATTCTGCGTGTTTCTTTTATTATCAACGGTGTACGAAGGTTTTGGGATGATGTTTTGTTCGATATGAGGTTTAATACTAGTACCTGGTTGGTTTTGGAGTAGTTACTATGATCAGGAATGGTGCTACGAGCATGCGAGTTGTGTAAAATATTAGGTGATTATATCCGTGGTTATAGTTATGTCTCGATGCAGCTTGTTCAAACATATACAGTGTGTAACTGTGAGATTCGGGTCTTGGAAGAAAATTCTGAATATTGGGAATTGAATTCCAAGGTTTTTGGGCCAAGATTAAATTAATAATTTTTGTTGTGTTGTGTTGTCAGGCCTATATGGCATAAGGTGACGTGGGATCACCCCCGGGTACGTGCGTGGTTATATGGAATAGTGATTTGATGGCTTAGAAACAACTCTTGGCCTATTCGAGGACGAACATATGTTTAAGTGGGGGAGAATGTAACGACCCGACATGTTATTTTGAATATTATAACCTCGTTCCCCCATTTACTGCTCAATTTGTTCTTTACAACTGTATTGTGACCTATCAGATTAGTTAGTTCGGGTTCAGAGAGATTTCAAAATGAATCGAAACACTTAGTCTCGTAATGGAAAGCTTAAATTGAAAAAGTCGACCGGATATTGACTTATATGTAAACAACCTCGGATTCGAATTCTGATGATTCCAGTAGCTCCGTATGGCGATTTTGGACTTAAGAGTATGTCCGAAAAATTATTTGGAGGTCCGTAGTGGAATTAGGCTTGAAATGGCGAAAATTGAATTTTTAGGAAGTTTGACTGAGGGGTTGACTTTTTGATATCGGAGTCGAAATCCGATTCTGGAAATTTTAATAGGTCCGTAATGTGAAATGTGACTTGTGTGCAAAATTTGAGGTCAATCGGACGTGATTTGATAGGTTTCGGCATCGGTTGTGAAAGTTAAAGTTTCAAAGTTCATTGATTTTGAATTTAGGCGTGATTCGTCATTTTGATGTTGTTAGGCGTAATTTGAGGATTCGAGTAGGTCCGTATTATGTAATGAGACTTGTTGGTATATTTGGTTAAGGTCCCGAGGGCCTCAGATGAATTTCGGACGAGGTTCAGATCAATTTCGTTGCATATTGCGTCGTTGAAGGCTGCTGGTTTTGGTATTTTCGCACCTGCGGAAATGGAGTCGCAGGTGCGATGGTTGCAGAAGCGACGATGAGGTCACAGAAGCGAGGGAGTGCTAGCTGGGCAGTGCTCGCAGGTGCGTAATTATTTTCGTAGATGCGGAGCTGCATCTGCGCTTGGCGTTTCGTAGAAGCGGCTTGGCTGGCAAATGCGCCCACTCTTTCGCAGAAGTGGGGGTCGCATGTGTGACCTCTTGACCACATCTGCGAAGGTGCTGGGAAGATTCCTTTAAATTCAAGGGTTCGTGAGTTTTCAGTATTTTCGGATTTTGGAGCTCGGTTTGGGTGATTTTAGGGAGGAGTTTTTCCATACAACTTGGGATTCGAGCCGTTCAGGAGTTGATACGCGCATAATAGGATTTCTGGAGCATTGTTTAACTTGCTCGGCATTGGATTCGTCTTGTTCGAGGTAAGTAACTCTTCTAATCTTGGAGATGGGGGTATGAACCCTGATTATACGTGTTATGTATTTGGTGTTGAGGTGACACTCATGCTAGGTGACGAGCATGTGGGCGTGCACCGTGTGAACTGTGATAGTTATTTTTGTAATACTGTGTAGTTATCTTAACTTGTTTGACATCATGAAATCTCTACGTACTAGAGTTTTCAAAATGTGATTTATGCTATAAACTATGTTTTAACTACATGTCTATCCTGTTGGGACCCACCGAGGTCATTTCTGCTGTTAAGTTATCTTCTTTCATTGCATTACATACTCAGTCATACGCATTCATATGCATATCATATCTCATTCTCTGTTGTTATTTAGTGATACATCATATCATCATTTTTGGGCTATTTTCATGACATTGTGAGCCCATGAGAGAGACTGGAGAGATTGATGACTGAGTGAGGCCGAGGGCCTGATTGATTATGATATTGATACTGATTTATGATAGCGCTTGGGGTGAAGGAGCCCCTCTAGAGTCTGCACACACTCCCAGTGAGCGCGGTGGGTATTATATGGAGATGGATATTCTCCATAGGGCTCGATTGGTCTTCTTCGGTACTCGGTGACTTATAGTTAGTGATGTATATGTTCCGGGATGGATTTTTCCTGGACCGTATGGGCCATATACAATACCGAGTTGTTGTGTATTTGAGAGTGTGAACCTGGAGGTGGATCTTCTCCACAGGGCTAGATTGGCCTTCCTCGTTACTTGATGACTTATAGTCAGTGATGTATATGTTTCGGGATGGATCTTCTCTGGGCCATATAGGCCATATACAGTACCGAGTGGTTAAGTATTCGAGAGTGTGAGCACATGAGGCTGTCAACATGGTGCATCACATACAACATTGCATTGATATGCACACATGGCATACACACATAGAGATGTATTTTTCTCATGCTGTACGGTATCACGTCATTCATGATCTCTTACACGTGTTGACATATGGGCATAGTGATGCATTTGTTTTATACTGATTATCTGGAAAGAAAATGAGACATCTTAATTATCATTGAAAGGATTTTTGGGAAAAATTATAGTTTTCAAACTTATTAATATTTTTGGCAACTTCGCTAAAAAATTTGGATTTTCACTGAGGTACTTGAAAGGCAGAACTATTTTCGGAAATCATGATTTTGCTGAGCATTTTATCTCTGAGTTACTTTTTGTATTAATTGCTTTACGTTGTTTTGGACTATTATTGACTATTGGTCTTGGACCCGACCTTGGTTCAAGCTCGTCAGTACTTTCAACCTAAGGTTAGGTTTATTACTTATTGAGTACATGGGGTCGGTTGTACTCATACTACACTTCTGCACCTTGCGTGCAGATGTTGGTGCAGATGTTGACTGTTGATGTTGCTGTGTTCATTGGGAAATGGATCTGAAGATGTACCTGCGTTCCGGTTATAGCTGCCTCTTGTTCATGGTAGCCTTAGATTCATAAAACTCTGTTTATGTACTTTTCAAACAGAGGATGTATTTACTTCATACCAACTTTGTATACTCTATTCTTAGAAGCTCATGATTTGTACTACCGGTTCTTGGGGAATGTATAAGATTAAGATTTTTCTTTACTTAAATTGCTTTAATTATTGCTATTGGAATTTAATAGTTGAAAATTGGCTTACCTAGCGGGTTGGGTTAGGTGCCATCACGACTAGTTAAATTTTGGGTCGTGACAATGATTCTTCTTACTGACGATGATGAATGAAAGACAAATACTAGAATGTTAAGACCTTTCTCGGGTCTAATGAAAAAAGTGTGGAATAATCGACAATCGAATCCCTTTAGAAATGAAGTGATTGTCCTTTATCTAGAGAGAGAGTCTGCCTCTTCCAAGATGTCCCCCTCCTCCCCATCTCTTTTTATATTTATATAGAACATTCCCCAATCAACCCTAAGAGTAAAGATACCATAGAATATTCTCCTAAATATTCTACTACGAAAGTCAAAAACTAGCCGTTAGCACTGCCCTTGATACGCGACCTCGGCCGTTACTGACTATTCGGCTACGAGCCCCGTCATCTACTAATCGACCTCGACCATATCGCTATCCACGATACTGCTCCGTGCTAAATCTCAATGAAGGCAGATTTTGACCCATACATGTACAACTCTATGGATACATATTTCAAAGTTATTGACGAACTTTTCATGATTCACTAGTGAATCACAATATGTTGTATCAAAATGTTAGGAGTCAACTGAAGAAGCTCAAGTGCGAGGTTAAACTATTATTGCTGAGGATGACTCGTGAAATTGGCATAGACTACATGAAAAGACTCTTAATGGATTCATATCTTCTAACCGACATATATGACATATTAAAGGAGCTACTTACTACCACTTCTGACCCAAATGAAGCTAACAACAATTTTTTTTATCAATATCAGTAGTGACACTGAAGCTGGCTAAGGCATCCAAGTCTCCATCCAACTCGCTCTTTTGATTCACAGATGGGGACTTGGATGGCTTATAACCAGCTTCAGTGTCTTGATGATATTGATAATAGAATTGTCGTTAGCTTCATTTGGGTCAGAAGTAGTAGTGAGCAACTCCTCCAACATGTCAAATATTCCGGTCAGAGGAGAGGAATCCATTAAGAGTCGTTTGATGTAGTCTACGCCAATTTCACGAGTCATCCTCAACAGCAATAGGTTAACCTCAGACTTAAGCTTTTTCAGTTGATTCCTAACATCTTGATACAAAATTTCATCTTGAAGTCCTATCCATTTTTCTCAGATTATATAATAGTTTGAGGTTTAGGATGATCAAATACATATCCATCGAGTTGTATATATAGAGCCATATTTAGGGTTATGGTTGCTCTCGTACGGTCTCCAAAATTATATTGGTAAGTGCAAATTTATATTGACAAGTAAAAATTTTTGGTCCCCATGTAGATAGTTAGGATCTCTATTTACTGCTCCCTCCGTTTTAATTTATGTGAACACATTTGACGGGACACAGAGTTTAAGAAAAGAGAGAAGACTTTTAAACTTGTGGTGTAAAATGAGGGACATATATTTTGTGTGGCTATAAATCATTGCCACTTTTAAACTTGTGGTGTAAAATGAGAGACATATATTTTGTGTGGCTATAAATCATTGCATAAAGGTAAATTGTTTCCAAATAGGGAAATAGGTTATTCTTTTTTACATGGACTAAAAAGGAAATAAATTCACATAAATTAAAACGGAAGGAGTATGAAGTATTTACACTTCCCAACAGTATTTACACTTTTCAATGGAGTCATTTCAATTTTCCGTAGGCAATTTCGATCTCCAAAATTCCTTTCAAGCACTTGCTCGATCCAGCGACGTGAAAAAAGTATTTTCTGTTGTCGCGTGTGCATAAAGCTAGTTTGAGTGTAGACCTTTGTACATATAGTGCTTTGATACATGGTTGGTGCAGTCAAGAGAATATGGGGGAAGCATCATAATTGTTCCTATCAATGTATAAATATCATCTACAGCCTAGTAGTATAATATACAATAAGATGATATTAGGATACTGTAAAGAGGACAGCCCTTTGTATAAATAAATATGATACGGTTTATCTACTGTATCTATTACTTTTGATCAAGTCAAAAATATCAAACAAATTAGGAGTACTTACAATATCTAAGATTTTGGCTACTTAAAATATATAATAAAGATCTATATTTTACTTTGTCTGTTCCCGTTTACTTGTCTACCGATTTTGTACTTCTCTTTTAAAAAATAACGAATGAAGTATATATTTTACCATTTATAAGAATAAATTTCTTAGATGGTCACTCAATTTATGAAATCATCCTATCAAAGTCACTTTTATTTTTAGGGACAATAAAGTCACTCAATTATTACATTTTGACTTAGAAAATAAATACCAAACATTTGATATATCATATCATATTTTAAAACCTTATTTCTTAATAATAAAACTCATTAACCCATAAACTTTATGCCCATCTAACCCACCCAATAAGGAAAAGGGTCTACTTTAAAAGACCCTCAACATCCTTGTTATTATTCTGTATTGATGTAATAAACAATTAAACTTTCTGAAAAAAACAAAAATAGAAAGTTAGTAATACTTGTTTAACGAAATAGATTCTGAAAAACAAAAAAAAATAGTATAGGAATAAATCGAGCCCACTGATTACACAGTGTGTCCTTAAGAAAATTATTCCCCTCAAATACCCGAGGTGCTGGAATATATCCTCCCAGGATAGAACGATTTAACTCACCAGTGTATTGGTACCAAAACTCTGATGAACAACGAACCACTCAATGGTCGTAAAACACACTGGAAAATATTATGCAGAAGAAGAAGAAGCAGCAGCTCACATTGAATTTATTTAATTAATTAATTAAATAATTGAAAGAAATATTGTCCAAAAAGATTAATCAATCAATATTTGACCGAAGCCGAGCGAGCGACGACGACGACGGCGCGAGGCTTGCCTTTTTCTTAACTCTTTAAGA
>AWOL01S0156854.1:6794-30076 GCA_000715115.1 Nicotiana otophora
TTTTAAAATTAGGGTTTTGCTCATTTCCCTCATTTTCTCACTTGGTTCTGGCGATTGCTGGGGAGCTTGAAGAAGAGATTTTCATCACTATGTCAAGGTAAGTAATTCCCACATACTGTGAGTTAAATACATGATTTATATGTGGATTTAAGCATGAGAAATTGTAGAAATTGTGGGGGTTTTGGTAGAAAACCTAGAATTTGGTATTTTTGGATTTTGACAACGAAATTGGATGTGGAATTGAGAATAAATTATATATTTGAGTTCGTATGGTATGGGTAATGTTTATCTTCGAAAATATTCGGAACACGGGGCACGTGGACCCGAGGGTTGTCTTCATCAACTTTTTAAGCAGAGTTGGGAATCGTTTAAATTGATTAATTATTGGTATTATAGTATATTTTGACTAGTTTGCACGTAGTTTGAATAGTTTTGGATCGACGGGCTTTGGTTTGATGTGTTAAAGAGGCCTTGGAGCTGGTTTTGGAACTTTGGAGTGAGGTAAGTCTCCTGTCTAACTCTGTGAGGGGGAAACTACCCCTAGGTGATGTGTTTGTTATGTGCTACTTGTTGCGGGAGCTACGTACGCACGAAGTGACGAGAGTCTGCATGTAGCTAGATCATGTTGTGTCCAAGTAGACTTAGCTTCTCGCCATGCTATAACTGTACTATTTGAGTTGTCTATGGCCTATTAAATTCCTTTATTTTACATTACGACTTGAGACTAGGCTTGCGAAGAGTGGTAGACTTGCTATTGTAGAGATTTGATGGCTTCATGATAAGTCGTGGACTAATTGTACTCTCCTTACAAAATTCTCCCGCATTATGCGTTCTCATCGAAAAGTTCCCTTAAAAATCTATAACTCACACGACTATTCATGAGTGGGGTCGAGGACCCGTCAAAGCTTCATATTCTAATGGGATCAGGTCGTTCGCCTCGGCAGGATAGATACATCTATGGTCCGTGTCGTTCGATCCGCGGCAGTGCGCACACTATGATAGATCGGGTCGTACGCCTCAGTGGGATTATGTACCACACTCTCATGGGAGCGGGCCATTCGCCTCGGCAATAAAATAGATGTATCTATGGTTCGGGTGCACGCCTACACGCCCATCACCTAACATGCGCGTCACCTCATCACCAAACATATAACACTTATATTTAGGGGTTCATAACCTCACCACCAAGTTTAGAAGTGTTACTTACCTCGAATAAGCCAAATCCAATACCGAGTAAGCCAATAATACTCTGGGAATTCCACCCCGCACATACTGACATCTGAATGGCTCAAAACTAGCTAAAAGCAACTCAAGAATACCAAATAGTTCCAAAGGTAACAAACCCAATCGATAAAGGTGAAATATTTAATCAAAAGTCCCAAAGTTCAACCAAAAAGTCAAACTCGGGCCCGCATCACCTAACATGGTTTGGGTGCACGCCTACACGCCCATCACCTAACATGCGCGTCACCTCATCCCCAAACATATAACACTTATATTTAGGGGTTCATACCCTCACCACCAAGTTTAGAAGTGTTACTTACCTCAAATAAGCCAAATCCAATACCGAGTAAGCCAACAATACTCTGGGAATGCCACCCCACACATACTGACATCTGAATGGCTCAAAACTAGCCAAAAGCAACTCAAGAATACCAAATAGTGCCAAAGGGAACAAACCCAATCGATAAAGGTGGAATATTTAATCAAAAGTCCCAAAGTTCAACCAAAAAATCAAACTCGGGCCCGCATCTCGGAACCCAACAAAACTCACAAAAACTGTCACTAAGTCAGTGTCGTATAACCTAGCTTCGCCGAGCTCAAACCATCCGATGGGAAAACCCTATCGACGACCATATAAAGCCTCAAATAGAGCCATCTCAATGCTGAACTGATAACTGTTGTTATAAGAAAACTTAGCCAAAGGCAAGAATCGATCCCACTGCCCTATGAAGTCAATCACACATGCTCTGAGCATATTCTCCAGGATTTGAACTGTCCGCTCCGACTGCCCGTCTGTTTGGGGATGAAACATTGTGCTGAGCTTTACCCGAGTACCCAACTCACTCTGTACTGCTCTCCAGAAATGCGAAGTGAATTGAGGGCCTCTATATGAAATGATGGAAACCGAAACACCATACAACCAGACAATATCTTGATTGTAAATCTGGGGCAACCTCTCTGACAAGTACGTAGTCATCACTGGAATAAAGTGTGTCAACTTAGTCAGGCTGCCGACAATGACCCAAAAGACATCAAACTTCCTCAACGTCCACGGCAAACCAACTATGAAATCCATAGTGATGCCTTCCCATTTCCACTCCGGTATAACCATCTGTTGAAGTAGGCCACCTGGCCTCTAGTGCTAGTACTTAACCTGCTGGCAATTTAGACATCTCGCTACATACTCAACTATGTCATTCTTCATCCGCTGCTACCAATAATGTTGCCTCAGGTCGCGATACATCTTTGTAGCACCAGGATGAATAGAATATTGAGAACTGTGTGCCTCCTCTAAAATCTTCTCCCTCAATACATCAACATTAGGAACATATAGGCGACTCTGGAGTCGCAGAACACCATCCTCACCGATAGTAACTTCCTTGGCACCACCGTGTAGTATTGTCTCCCTAAGAACAAGCAAGTGTGGATCATCGTACTGAGGAGCCTTGATATACTCAAATAATGAAGACTAAGCCACAACTCATGCAAGAACTCGACTGAGCTCTAAAATATCCAACCTCACATGCCTGTTAGCTAAGGACTGAAAGTCCAAAGGCAATGGCCTCCACTCCGCTTAAATGAATGCCAAACTACCCATACTCTCGGCCTTTCTGCTCAAGGCATCAGCAACTATATTCACCTTGCCCAGATTATAAGAGATGATAATATCATAGTCCTTCAGTAACGCGCACCACCTGTGCTGCCTCAAATTGAGATCCCTCTACTTGAACAAATACTACAAGCTNAACCGAAACACCATACAACCAGACAATATCCTGATTATAAATCCGGGGCAACCTCTCTGACAAGTACGTAGTCATCACTGGAATAAAGTGTGTCGACTTAGTCGGGCTGTCGAAAATGACCCAAACGATATCAAACTTCCTTAACGTCCACGGCAAACCAACTATGAAATCCATAGTGATGCCTTACCATTTCCACTCTGGTATAACCATCTGCTGAAGTAGGCCACCTGGCCTCTAGTGCTAGTACTTAACCTGCTGGCAATTTAGACATCTCGCTACATACTCAACTATGTAATTCTTTATCTGCCACTACCAATAATGTTGCCTCAGGTCGTGATACATCTTTGTAGCACCAGGATGAATAGAATATTGAGAACTGTGTGCCTCCTCTAAAATCTTCTCCATCAATACATCAACATTAGGAACATATAGGCGACTCTGGAGTCGCAGAACACCATCCTCACCGATAGTAACTTCCTTGGCACCACCGTGTAGTATCATCTCCCTAAGAACAAGCAAGTGTGGATCATCGTACTGAGGAGCCTTGATATACTCAAATAATGAAGACTAAGCCACAACTCATGCAAGAACTTGACTGAGCTCTGAAATATCCAACCTCACATGTCTGTTAGCTAAGGACTGAAAGTCCAAAGGCAATGGCCTCTACTCCGCTTAAATGAATACCAAACTACCCATACTCTTGGCCTTTCTGCTCAAGGCATCAGCAACCATATTCACCTTGCCCAGATTATAAGAGATGATAATATCATAGTCCTTCAGTAATGCGCACCACCTGCGCTGCCTCAAATTGAGATCCCTCTACTTGAACAAATACTACAAGCTGCGATGATCGGTGTAAACGTTACAGGACACCCCATAAAGATAATTCCTCCAGATCATGATGGCATGAACTATTGCGGTCAACTTCAAATCATATACGAGGTAATTCTTCTCATGGGGCATCAGCTGATGTGAAGAATATGATATAACTCACCCCTCCTGCATCAATACACAATACAGGCCAATGCGTGAAGCATTGCAATATACAATATACATCCCTAAATCGAAAGGCAACACTAACACCGATTCGATAGTCAACGTGGTCTTGAGCTTCTGAAAGCCTGACTCGTAATCATTGGACCATTGGAACGGAGCACCCTTGTGGGTCAATCTAGTTAAAGGTTCTGTAATAGATGAGAAGCCCTCCACGAACTGGTGATAATAACCTGCTAACCCCAAGAAGGTCCTGATCTAGGTCGTTGTGGTAGAACGAGGCCAACTCTGGACTGCCTCGATCTTTTTGGGATCCACCTTAATACCCTCACCTAATACCACATGCCCCAAGAATGCCACCTAATCTAAACAGAACTTGCACTTGGAGAACTTAGCATATAGCTTCTGTTCCTGCAAGGTCTAAAGCACAACTCTCAAATGGTGCTCGTGTTCCTCCATACTACGCAAGTAGATCAATATGCCATCAATGAAGACAATAACAAATGAGTCAATATATGGCCTGAACACCCGGTTCATCAAAACCATAAACGCCGTCAGGGTGTTGGTCAAGCCGAAAGGCATCACTAGAAACTCATAGTAGCCATATCTAGTCCGGAAAGTCGTCTTCGGAACATCCGAAGCATGGATCTTCTGCAGATGATACCCAGATCTCAAGTTGATCTTAGAGAACACCCTGTCACCCTTCAACTAGTCAAACAAATCATCAATACGTGGCAATGGGTACTTGTTCTTAATGGTAACTTTGTTCAACTGGCATAATTAATGCACATTTGCATAGTCCCATCCTTCTTTTTCACATATAACATTGGTGCACCCCAAGGCGACACACTCGGACTGACAAACCCCTTTGCTAGCAACTCCTCAAGTTGTTATTTTAACTTCTTCAACTCTTATGGATCCATGCGGTATGGTGGAATAGATATAGGTTGGATAACTGGCGCCAAATTAATACAAAAATTGATATCACAATCTGGTGGCATGCCTGGTAGATCAGAAGTAAACACATTAGAGAACTCCCGTACCACAGCCATTGAATCAATCGTGGGAGTCTCTGCAGCAGTATCTCGAACATAAGCTAAACAACCCTTCTCGACCATATGTCGAGCCCTCAAGAAAGAAATAACCTGGCTGGAGGTACTGATAGATGAACCCCACCACTCCAATCTAGGTAACTATGTCATCGCCAAGGTAATAGTCTTGGCGTGGCAATCAAGAACGACCTAGTACGGAGACAATGACTCAATGCCCAGGATGACCTCAAAGTCGGTCATGTCGAGCAATAGAAGATCTGCTCTGGTCTCATATCCAAAGATAGTCACAATACAGGACCAGTAAATCCGATCTACAACAACAAAAATGCCCACTGGCATGGACACATATACAGTAGCACCCAAGGACTCACAAGAAACACCCAAAAAATGAGCAAACTGAGATGAAACATATGAATACATACACCCTGGATCAAATATTACCGAAGCATCCCTACCACAGATAGAAATAATACTTGTGATCACGGCGTAGAGGCTATTGCATCTGGTCTGGTTGGAAAGGCATAGAACCTAGTTGGAGTGTCATCTGACTGGCCTCCACCTCTAGGGGAACCCTTACCCACCTATACTCCGCCTATGGCCAACCGGACGGCTAGTGTGGGAGCTGGCGCGGTGATCATGGGCTGATGGCCTTGCTATAATGCCTTGCCCCGAAGCCTGGGGCAGAATCTCCTCATATGACCAAGCTCTCCATACTCATAGCAACCTCTCGGTGTGGAATATGACTGACCCTGAGTCTGACCCTGGGGACCTGAATACCCACTGGAAGAACCCTAAATAGTCGATGGATAGTAGGAGCTCTCTCAAATGGCATTGAAATAGGTCCACACTGGAGCACCCTAAGAAGGCGGCGATGCTGAATACGTGGGCCTGCTAGACTGGCCCCTCACAAACTGGCCTCTTCCCCTAGACGGAGCACCACCGAACCCACCAGAATATCGAGGCTACTTGTCCCTCGGCACCTGCTCTTGGCCCTGCTGACGAATACCCTCGATCCTCCAAGCAATCTCTAAAACCTGCTCGTAAGGAGTCCCCATCTCAATATCTCGAGCCATAATGACCCGGATACCATACTGCAAGCCCGCAATAAACCTCTTCACCCTCTCTGCATCGGTGGGGAGTATCATAAGTGCATGGCAAGACAACTCGGAGAATCTTGCCTCATAATCAGTCACAAACATCTGACCCTATTGGAACCGCTCGAACTAACCCCGTAGCTCTTCCCTCCGAGAGGGTGGGATATATCTCTCTATAAAGAGACGTATGAACTGGTCCTAAGTCAAGGGAGGAGAACCTGCTAGTTTGCTGAGAAGATAGGACTGCCACCATCTACGGGCCCTGCCCTCCACCTTAAAGGTGGTAAAGTCCACACCCGTGGGACTCCAATACTCCCATGTTGTGCAGTCTGTCCCTCCATCAATCAATAAAGTCCTGGGTATCCTTATGTCGCTCACTGCCAAAGGCAAGAGGATATAGACTGGTCCATCTATCCAATAGCTTATGCGGCTCGCCGATCATGGCTGGTTTGGGCTCTGGCATAGCCGCTGCAACTGGCTGAGCCCCGCCCGCAGGTAGTGCACCCGAGGTCTGATATATGATAGCAGCATGCCCTGGAGCCTAAGCGGTAGGGGTATGTGCTTCCCCTCCCACCTGAGATGTGGCTGGGCCCGCTGGGAATAAACCAGCATGCATCATAGAGTCCATGAACCAAAGCATATAAACCATGACCTCATGGAATCCCAATGCGGACATGAAATCTGCCGAGGCCGGCTCAGCTACAGGTACCTCGCCCCGCTTCTCAATAACAGGATCCTCCACTGGATCCACTAGTGGCACAACATCAGCAACTCTAGGACACCCTTGTTCTCTGGGAGGAGCTGGAGCCCTCCCCCCGCCACGGCCTCTAGCAACAGGGGGAGCAGCTCCTCCACCACCAGGAACATCTATTGCATGCGTTCTCACCATTTGTGAGAGAATAAGAGAAAGATACTTAGCACAACATCAATTGCACGATAGTATATGAAGAAAGAGAAGTTTCCTAACACACTGCAGCCTCTCAAAGATAAGTACAGATATCTCCGCACCGATCCGCAAGACTCTACTAGGCCCGATCATGACTTGAGAGACCTATGTGAACCTAGTGCTCTGATACCAAGCTGTCATGACCCAATTCCCATTATAGGTAATGATGGCACCCAACGTCACCGCTAGGCAAACCAACTGTGAACTATCCATGTAATTATTCATTTTAATATTTTTTAAAGTAATTGACTTTATTTAATAAGAGAACTATTAATAGATGATTGTAGTAGTGTAAAGCATAAAATAACGAAAGAGTAAAATAGTGAATTTAATACTCAAAACCATATAATATCTACTAGAATATTCCCCAAACCCGGTGTCACAAGTGCATGAGCAAACTA
Organism: Nicotiana otophora; assembly: GCA_000715115.1. Lineage (NCBI taxonomy): Eukaryota > Viridiplantae > Streptophyta > Magnoliopsida > Solanales > Solanaceae > Nicotiana > Nicotiana otophora. Next base: position 14,250 of record AWOL01S0156854.1, read on the forward strand.
GTAGAATATACAAAACTTCTTATGCTACTGTCTGGAGTAAGATAGACAGAAAAACAAATACAACAAGAAGAGACTCTGGGCGCTGTGGAACAGGTATAGAAAGCAGCTCACCACTAAGTCTCCGGGTAGCGGGGGTACGTGCCTGTATGGCCACAAGATGCACCTGCCTCAGATCATGCATGATTAGCAAAAGTGTAGCGTGAGTACATAAACAACACGTACTCAGTAAGTATCTAGTCTAACCTTAAAGAAATAGTGACAAGGGTCGACATCAATACTTACTAAGGTTCAATAAATAAAGTGCAAAAATTATAAATAGGCATGGAATACATCAGTAATAATGCAATAATGAATAATAAATAAGTGGTTCTTTAACTAGATATCAATTAGAATCTCCAACTATCACATACTAATTTCAACAAATAAGAGCTATCAAGTAATTATAAATTTTCAAATCATGAAAGAAATATCAAGTGTAATCGGACTCCGTGCAATATTATGCACGATTTATGTCGAGGTTGTACGCCCCGATCCAGAATAGTGTGTACACTGCCGAGGGTCGACCGGCGTAAACTATAGATGCATCTATTATACTGTCGAGGCGTGCGGCCCGATCCACAGGGAGAGAGAATACTGGACGAACTCCGATTAACGGCTACTACACAAGAATAATACTCAAGGAAGGTATAATTTCCACCAACAACAAGTAACTCGCCAAAACTCAAAGTAGTGAAGCTCAGTCTTTAAACTCAGTCCAATCTTCAAATATAATTTAAGACATTAAACAAACAAGTTGGGCACAAATAATACAAGAAATACATGGTCGAGTCCTAAAACTACCCGGATATAAGCATGATTTTAGCTACATGCCGACTCTCATCACATCATGCGCATGTAGCACCCACAATTATTAGCAAACAATCATTTATATCACCTACAGGGATAATTCCCCCTTACAAGGTTAGGCAAGAGACTTACCTCATTTTCAAGTCCTATTCCCTATCCATAATTCACACTAAAGCCTCAAATCGGTGCCACACAATGCTAAACTAGCCAAACATTGTATAGATTAATCAATATGTGCTCAAAAATCTATAATTTAACTATTAGAGTAATTTCCCGGTAAAAATTGGAAGATTCCTAAAATTTACCCCCGGGACCACGTGCCCAGATTTCGAAAATGTTTGCAAATAAAAGTTACCCATAACCTCACGAACAAAAATAAATAATTTCTACTCAATTCCAAAATCATTTTTGTGGTCTAATACCATTTTATCAACACCTAGGTTTTTCAACTAAATCCTACAATTTCAATAATTTATATATTATAATCTACCCAAAATCCATATATTTGACAGGCTCCGACTCGGGGAGTGCGACCGGCGCTCAACCGGGATAACCTTGCCGAGCAAGCTTGCTATATTTCCTTCTACCCAAACTCACCCATGAATAATAAAAATATGTATTTTCATTAATCAGACAATACAGAGCTTATACATATAACACCAATCCATTACTATTAGTTACTTCATTTATAAGTCCCCAAAGTGTTGCATTACACATCCATATTTTAGAAGTGGAACATGTGATACAATTACATCATTAGTTTGACCTTCCCAATACCAGCGTACAACCCACACCATGTCTACGAAGCCTCTAGCGGGTACAAAAGAGTACTAGGATAGTGCTGGCAACAAGGCCCCGACTATACCTCAAACACAATACACAAGAAACAAAAGATACATGACCCCAATATGAAGTGGGGCTCACCAAGTCAGCTGAGAGGAGGATGTACTGCTATCACTGATCGATGCCGCCTGCTATGGAACCACCTGCATCCATTAAAAGATGCAGCGCCCTCGGCAAAAAGGATGTGAGTATATGTGGAATAGTATTCGCATGTAGGGCAGACGGAACAACATATGAAAATACGATAACTTAAATAAGAGGCAATTAAAGTACATCAAGAGACTACGAAACATCCCATAGAATCAAATTCAAATCTTATTATACATGCATCATTCTACACTTATTTTAGGATCAACTGAGCCATATGAGCTATACGTGGAATACATAATATAACATAATTGAAACAACATGTAAAAACAAGGCCAATGAAAGTGGCACCTATTGTTTGTGTTGCCTATGCGTCTCACCAGACCGTCCATAGGGTTCACATATGATATTATGCACCTACGTCCATAGTGTTTATTCGTGTCGTACCTATACATTTCATACACAATACACCTATGTGTTTCATAGACCGTCCACAGGATTCCATACACAATATACCTATGCGTTTCACAGACCATCCATAGAATTCCATACACAATATACCTATGCGTTTCATAGATCGTCCAAAGGATTCCATACACAATATACCTATGCATTTCATAGACCGTCCATAGGGTTCATACCATATATTTATTCACATAACCATACATAAACTCAAGCGACATGACTAACGCTACTTTTAAGGTCGTAAGTTCCCGGATCATTGGAACGCTTCATGTCCATGCTCATCATGGAGAAACATAGCTTATTCCATTAACACATGCATGGCAAATCACTTAGTAGGTTTCAATGGTACATAGACCCAATTTCTTTTCTTAAGGTTCATCATCATTTAGCATAGGACGTCTCTTTTCCATCTCATTATATACCTCTTTGTCATCTTAAGGTCACTAGCTAAGTTCATGATTCTCGGTGACTTAACATCGAATTCATTTAAATTCATTATTTCCAAAGCATACAACTATAGTTGAAACTGTTGGAACATACAATGCCTCATGATTCTCATTTTGGCAAACGGCCACAGTTCATGTTCATATTATCACCTACTTGTACTAGCCACGGGTGATCATAGGACATTAATGACATTATTATATAAAGGAGTTAAAACTTATCTCATAATGTTCACACAGTTTTTCATTTCATTGGCACTATTGGCCACAAATGTAATCCTCATTCTTGGCACGAATGACCACATTTCTACATCTCACACTCTCTTCTTTCACTTTCAAACATCATCATGGATCTTTAACAGCAAAGCATTTCTATTCAAGACTTTAAATGCACATGTGAGCAAATACGAATGTTAAGCACATTGAGATTTCTTACACAATTTGACATAATAACTTTCGTTTGGGCCACGACCTGAAGTTATAACAATTAGATAGGCAACACATGCTTTGAGCACATTTTCAAATAGCACATAACATAATAGGAACATTTGGAATACATATTGAGTATATATATTTTGGACACAAGGCTTATTCGGAATAATTCAATTTATAATAAGCATCACGGGACTTAGAAGAACATCGTGGGAATTAATTACTAAGAGAGAAGTTTAGCCAACATACCTCGCTTTGAGCTTTATTAAATTACTACAATATTCAAATAATCTCAGCAACTTCAATCTATTTAGAAACAGAACAAAAATTGACCCATAATTAGGAAGAAGTTCATGGTCCAGCTCATTTGAGCATTTTATCAAACACCATGTGTGCAAATTAGTTACAAGGTCCTTCTACAAGATTTCCTTCACCCCACAACCAACTCAACACCAAGAGTTCACCCATACTAGTTCAATGATCTTTCCACAACCCTTGATAGTGCATGCATACATAAATAACAATCCCACACCTAAGATTCATACTTTCCATTAAACATCTCCCACCCTAAATTCGAATTTAAAAACTAGGGTATGGAACCTTACCTCTTAGATGAAGACCTTGTGAGTTTTCATTATGAAATCTTCAAACCTTTAGGAAGAATTGATGAACAAAATGGCTAGGTATTCTCCTACTCTCTCTAAGATACTATCACCTCTTTCTAATAATATCATATGAAACTCTCAAAAATGACCCCCAAAGCCTTTTTATAAAAATGGGATCAGGTAAAATTTCCAAATCTTTCACTTGATAAAACTGGGTCTGCGGTCGCAGACCTACCGCATAATCGATATGCGGCCCACAAAATGGGCTGCGAAAACGATGCCCAAACACTGGATTTGTCTGAACCAGTATGTGACAGTTCTGCGGTCCGCAGACCTGTTCTGCGACCGCTGACTGGACCGCAATATTAACTTCCAGATTTCCTCATACCAAGTCTACGACTGAAATGCGGTCCGCGAAGTGAATATGCGATTGCATAATGGACCACAATAATGACCTTCAAATTCAACAATCTTTCTGCTCAAATATGCGATGTATATGCGGCCCACAAGCCTGTTCTGTGGTTGCAAACTTGACCGCAGAATTTCCTTCTCTTTCTAAATATTTCCATCAAATCCTCAGTGCATTCTTTAACCCAAAAATTTTGTACCAAAGAATTTCTACAATCCTCAAACACGTAAGCCTACCTCGGTACCACGAAACCTTAAATTCCTTTACGAAATATTTACGGGGCCTTACATTCTCCCCCACTTAGGATCATTCATCCTCGAATGAGGAGTAAAGTCCGCCTAGAACACTCAACATAATTCATTTCTCCTTTCACACCTCATGAGCCCTCAATTTGACTAACTCCCAAATATTTCAGAAATTTCGGCAGAGTCTCCCCTGTAATTGGGCCTATCCACCTGCCATAGAATCCTAGAAATTGATCCTAACAACAAATAGATAACACCACATTGCACCACAGATATGAAAACAACACCAACCGTGACATCCTAGGCATTATATTATCAATTGGAGCATTTGCATAAACTGTACAAGTTTGTATTTAACTCATAGAAAGTAAACTCCTATCATTCTTTTAACACAACAATTCCATGATGATATTAACTTTATCCATAGATTAGTGAATGAGTTTTGGCCTCTATAAACTCTACCACACAAACTTTGGACCATCCATGAGAAACTTTCATCTCCTGCCTCACGACACACCACACAGTGGAACAACAACCCAATACATGATAACCACGTCATTTATTTGCCCTATACTCCCCAAAACACATTCTTGTAGCCACTCCTTGACCTAGACAGGATTTGACATACTAGAGTACATCATTATGGGAACCTCCCAACTTTTGTTGCTCTTCCCGAATCTCTACTTTTAAGAGACAATAATAACATTATCTTTAAATTTCTAACACCGTCCTTTAGCCTCATCCAACATTCGTAAAATGTTCTGAACACGTTTGTCCATACTTGGATATCGAAAAAAGAAATGACAAGAAATTTCTGTTTCCTTATATGTGAAAGCTTATGTACATACGCCTATAGAGTGACTAAGGGCATACACCCTTACCCACATCATTCTATTATATGAACAACCCCGTGGACATCCTTCCTAATCATTTAAGTTGCGTTACAAGCTTGGGTTAACACCTTTAATTCCCGTATGAGTTAAACTTACCGTAGTTGAAGGTCCAAACATGTAAGGAAGTACCATCCCATGGTCAAGCATACATGGCACGGGTCATACTCATTCACACACATCATNCGGGTAATCATAGGACATTAATGACATTATTATATAAAGGAGTTAAAACTTATCTCATAATGTTCACATATTTTTTCATTTCATTGGCACTATTGGCCACAAATGTAATTCTCATTCTTGGCACGAATGACCACATTTCTACATCTCACACTCTCTTCTTTCACTTTCAAACATCATCATGGATCTTCAACAGCAAAGCATTTCTATTCAAGACTTTAAATGCATATGTGAGCAAATACGAATGTTAAGCACATTGAGATTTCTTACACAATTTGACATAATAGCTTTCGTTTGGACCACGACCTGAAGTTATAACAATTAGATAGGCAACACATGCTTTAAGCACATTTTCAAATAGCACATAACATAATAGGAACATTTGGAATACATATTGAGTATATATATTTTGGACACAAGGCTTATTCGGAATAATTCAATTTATAATAAGCATCACGGGACTTAGAAGAACATCGTGGGAATTCATTACTAAGAGAGAAGTTTAGCCAACATACCTCGCTTTGAGCTTTATTAAATTACTACAATATTCAAAAAATCTCAGCAACTTCAATATATTTAGAACATAAAAAAAATTGAACCATAATTAGGAAGAAGTTCATGGTCCAGCTCATTTGAGCCTTTTATCAAACACCATGTGTGCAAATTAGTTACAAGGTCCTTCTACAAGATTTCCTTCACCCCACAACCAACTCAACACCAAGAGTTCACCCATACTAGTTCAATGATCTTTCCACAACCCTTGATAGTACATGCATACATAAATAACACTCTCATACCTAAGATTCATACTTTCCATTAAACATCTCCCACCCCATATTCGAATTTAAAAACTAGGGTATGGAACCTTACCTCTTAGATGAAGACCTTGTGAGTTTTCATTATGAAATCTTCAAACCTTTAGGAAGAATTGATGAACAAAATGGCTAGGTATTCTCTTACTCTCTCTAAGATACTCTCACCTCTTTCTACAAATATCATATGAAACTCTCAAAAATGACCCCCAAAGCCTTTTTATAAAAATGGGATTGGGTAAAATTTCCAAAACTTTCACTTGATAAAACTGGGTCTGCGGTCGCAGACCGTACCGCATAATCGATATGCGGCCCGCAAAATGGGCTGCGAAAACGATGCCCAAAAACTGGATTTGTCTGAACCAGTATGTGACAGTTATGTGGTCCGCAGACCTGTTGTGCGACCGCTGACTAGACCGCAATATTAACTTCCAGATTTCCTCATGCCAAGTCTACGACTGAAATGCGGTCCGCGAAGTGAATATGCGATCGCATAATGGACCACAGTAATGACCTTCAAATTCAACAATCTTTCTACTCAAATATGCGATGTATATGCGGCCCACAAACCTGTTCTGTGGTTGCAAACTTGACCGCAGAATTTCCTTCTCTTTCTAAATATTTCCATCAACTCCTCAGTGCATTCTTTAACCCAAAAAGTTTGTACCAAAGAATTTCTACAATCCTCAAACACGTAAGCCTACCTCGGTACTACGAAACCTTAAATTCCTTTACGAAATTTTTACGGGGCCTTACATTCTCCCCCACTTAGGATCATTCATCCTCGAATGAGGAGTAAAGTCTGCCTAGAACACTCAACATAATTCATTTCTCCTTTCACACCTCATGAGCCCTCAATTTGACTAACTCCCAAATATTTCAGAAATTTCGGCAGAGTCTCCCCTGTAATTGGGCCTATCCACCTGCCATAGAATCCTAGAAATTGATCCTAACAACAAATAGATAACACCACATTGCACCACAGATATGAAAACAACACCAACCGTGACATCCTAGGCATTATATTATCAATTGGAGCATTTGCATAAACTGTACAAGTTTGTATTTAACTCATAGAAAGTAAACTCCTATCATTCTTTTAACACAACAATTCCATGATGATATTAACTTTATCCATAGATTAGTGAATGAGTTTTGGCCTCTATAAACTCTACCACACAAACTTTGGACCATCCATGAGAAACTTTCATCTCCTGCCTCACGACACACCACACAGTGGAACAACAACCCAATACATGATAACCACGTCATTTATTTGCCCTATACTCCCCAAAACACATTCTTGTAGCCACTCCTTGACCTAGACAGGATTTGACATACTAGAGTACATCATTATGGGAACCTCCCAACTTTTGTTGCTCTTCCCGAATCTCTACTTTTAAGAGACAATAATAACATTATCTTTAAATTTCTAACACCGTCCTTTAGCCTCATCCAACATTCGTAAAATGTTCTGAACACGTTTGTCCATACTTGGATATCGAAAAAAGAAATGACAAGAAATTTCTGTTTCCTTATATGTGAAAGCTTATGTACATACGCCTATAGAGTGACTAAGGGCATACACCCTTACCCACATCATTCTATTATATGAACAACCCCGTGGACATCCTTCCTAATCATTTAAGTTGCGTTACAAGCTTGGGTTAACACCTTTAATTCCCGTATGAGTTAAACTTACCGTAGTTGAAGGTCCAAACATGTAAGGAAGTACCATCCCATGGTCAAGCATACATGGCACGGGTCATACTCATTCACACACATCATGAAACAAGGGAAAAGGAGGTTGAGGGACTTACTTGCTATTCCTTGGTTGTTGGGGCAGTGCCTTAGCTGATGACCCTTGACTCCACAACTGAAATATTCATCAGTGCCACGTCAGCACACCCCCAAATGACACCTCCTACACTCGGGACATGGGGGCCTTATCTGCAGCAGATAGTTNCGACATACTAGAGTACATCATTGTGGGAACCTCGCAACTTTTCTTGCTCTTCCCGAATCTCTACTTTTAAGAGACAATAATAACATTATCTTCAAATTTCTAACACCGTCCTTTAGCCTCATGCAACATTCGTAAAATGTTCTGAACACGTTTGTCCATACTTGGATATCAGAAAAAGAAATGACAAGAAATTTCCGTTTCCTTATATGTGAAAGCTTATGTACATACGCCTATAGAGTGACTAAGGGCATACACCTTTACCCATATCATTCTCTTATATGAACAACCCCGTGGACATCCTTCCTAATCATTTAAGTCGCGTTACAAGCTTGGGTTAACACCTTTAATTCCCGTATGAGTTAAACTTACCGTAGTTGAAGGTCCAAACATGTAAGGAAGTACCACCCCATGGTCAAGCATACATGGCACGAAACTCTATGGTCATACTCATTCACACACATCATGAAACAAGGAAAAAGGGGGTTGAGGGACTTACTTGCTATTCCTTGGTTGTTGGGGCGGTGCCTTAGCTGATGACCCTTGACTCCACAACTGAAACATTCATCAGTGCCATGTCAGCACAACCCCAAATGACACCTCCTACACTCGGGACATGGGGGCCTCATCTGCAGCAGATAGTTCCCACTTGACGGGACCTGCTGATTAGATCCCTTGTTGCCTTAGTCTGGCGTACTATGGCCCCACCGCTGTTGACCAGGCCTTGATGGTAATGCTCTAGTTGAAGACTGAACAATTGACTGCATGGGTCCGGATGACACTCTCCTATGTAATTCCTTTCCACCATTACCCCCACTGTAGGAGCCACTAAAATTGCCCGCGGATCGGGTCTTTTTGTTGTTATCTTGCTCCGTCTTTCTTTTTAACTTTCGATCCTTCGTTGATTGAGCTAACGCCACCATTGTCCCATAATTCATATCAGAATTCAAGGCGGCTGTAGCAGCCTCATTAAAAACTAAGGGCTAAGACTCTGCACAAACCGGCACACTCTAGCCTCCATAGTGGGCAACATGTGAATATAATACTTGGACAGGCGCACGAATTCTATATGATGCTCCCACACATTCATGCTACCTTGCTTTAGGCTCTCAAACTTAGCGGCACGGGACACCTTAGTCTCGGCAGGAAATAAATGATCCATAAAGGCATCAGTGAACTCACTCCACCTTACCGGAGGGCTCCCCTCCTCACGGGACTCCTCCTACATCTCAAACCAAGAATAGGCCACCTCTTTCAGGCGGTAGGAGGCCAACTCCACTCCCTCTGTCTCAGTAGCACGCATAACTCGGAGAGTCTTGTGCATCTCATCAATGAAGTCCTGGGGGTCCTCCTCGGTGTTAGTACCCATGAACACCGGAGGATCTAACTGAAGAAACTTGTTCACTCTGGAACTAGCGAAATCCCCTTGCAGACTAGAAGAAGTAGGTGCAACATTCGATCTCTAGGCCTGGGAAGCCACTATCTGAGCCAACATTTGTATGGCTCCCACAAGGTCCCCATCAGAAATACTGGACTGGGAGTTGAGGCTATAGGTGGAACTGGGATATCAGTTGAAGGAATAGTTGCACCTTTAGTAGGCGTAGGAACTGGTGCAGTCTGAGCATGAATAGTAGATTCAGGAGGTGTAGTAATTGGGGGAATATCCTCACCCCTCGGGTGCTCACCCACGTCATCAAATATAGAATTAAGTGCCACTCCTAGGGTGACATTGGCTCCTTGGCCAGTTCTTGTTTTCTTCCTAGATGCCATGTACTGAAAGTTCGGGCAAGCACGAGTTAAAGGAGGAACAATCATACAATCAGCTTTATCGCACGATCGAGAACATCAAAGAAGGGTATTATTCCTAAATCCACAAGTAGCCTCCTAATTATAGATGTGGTCGAAAACACACCGATAAGAATGACTCTACTAGACACGGCTCTGAGACATCCTAGGACACTTTAAAACCTTAGAATCTGATACCAAGTTTGTCACGCCCCGACCTCGGGGAACGCGACCGGTGCTCAACTGGATAACCGTGCCGAGGAAGCTTGTTATATGTCCTTCTACCCAAACTCACCCATGAATAACGAAAATATGTATTTTCATTAATTAGACAATACAGAGATTATATATATATAACACCAATCCATTACTATTAGTTACTTCATTTATAAGTCCCCAAAGTATTACATTACACATCCATAGTTTAGAAGTGGAACATGTGATAAAATTACATCATTAGTTTGACCTTCCCAATACCAATGTATAACCCACACCATATCTACGGAGCTTCTAGCGGGTACAAAAGAGTACTAGGATAGTGCTGGTAATAAGGCCCCGGCTATACCTCAAAGATAATACATGAAAAACAAAAGATACATGACCCGTATATGAAGTGGGGCTCACCAAGTCAGCTGAGAGGAGGATGTACTGCTATCACTGATCGATGTCGCCTGCTATGGAACCACCTGCATCCATTAAAAGATGCAGCGCCCCCGGCAAAACGGACGTTAGTACTGTCGAATAGCACTAGTATGTATAACTAAAATTCCTCTTTCAAAATAGAATGCCCATATCAGAAAAGGCAACACATAGAAACAAATAGTCACAATCCACAATATCCGAATGTCTAGTTAGAAACATGATAATTTTCCAAAATATGAACTTCATATACGATTTTGTTTGGGAGATCATTAACACTGATATACTACTGTTCACAATATCACTATTCACAAATACCAATGTTCACAATACTAGTGTTCACAATACCGATGTTCACAATACTAGTGTTCACATATCATATTGTACACATATANGCAAAACGGATATGAGTACATGTGGAATAGTATTCGTATGTAAGGCAGACGGAACAACATATGAAAATACGGTAACTTAAATAAGAGGCAATTAAAGTACATCAAGAGACTATGAAACATCCCATAGAATCAAATTCAAGTCTTATTATACTTTCATCATTCTAAACTTATTTAAGGATCAACTGATCCATATAAGCTATACGTGGAATACATAATATAATGTAATTGAAACAACATGTATAAACAAGGCTAATGAAAGTGGCACCTATTGTTCGTGTTGCCTATGTGTCTCACCAGACCGTCCATAGGGTTCACATATGACATTATGCACCTACGTCCATAGTGTTTATTAGTACTGTACACCTATACATTTTATACACAATACACCTATGTGTTTCATAGACTGTCCATAGGATTCCATACACAATATACCTATGCGTTTCATAGAATGTTTATAGAATTCCATACACAATACATTTATGCATTTCATAGACCGTCAATAGGATTCCATACATAATATACCTATGTGTTTCATAGACCGTCCATAGGGTTCAGAACACATCTTTATGCACATAACCATACATAAACTCAAGCGACATGGCTAACGCTACTTTTAAGGTTGTAAGTTCCCGGATCATTGGAACACTTCATGTTCATGCTCATCGTGGAGAAACATAGCTCATTACATTAACACATGCATGGCAAATCACTAAGTACGTTTCAATGGTACAGAGACCCAATTTCTTTTCTTAAGGTTCATTATCATTTAGCATAGGACGTCACTTTTCCACCTCATTATATACCTCTTTGTCATCTTAAGGTCACTAGCTAAGTTCATGATTCTCGGTGACTTAACATCGAAGTCATTTAAATTTATTATTTCTGAAGCATACAACTATAGTTGAAATCGTTGGAATATACAATGCCTCGTGATTCTCATTTTGGCAAATGGCCACGGTTTATGTTCATACTATCACTTACTTGTACTAGCCACGGGTGATCATAGGACATTAATGACATTATTATATAAAGAAGTTAAAACTTATCTCATAATATTCATGCATTCTTTCATTTTATTGGCACTATTAACCATAAATGTAATTCTCATTCTTGGCACGATGGCCACATTTCTACATCTCACACTCACTTCTTTCACTTTCAAACATCATCATGGATCATCAACAGCAAAGTATTTCTATTCAAGACTTTAAATGCATATGTGAGCAAATACGAATGTTAAGCACATTGAGAATTCTTACACAATTTGACATAATAGCTTTCATTTGGGCCACGACTTGAAGTTATAACAATTAGATACACAACCCATGCTTCGAGCACATTTTCAAATAGTACATAACAAAATAGGAACATTTGGAATACATATTGTGTATATATCTTTTGGACACAAGGCTTATTCGGAATAATTCAATTTATAATAAGCATCAAGGGACTTACAAGAACATCGTGGGAATTCAATACTAAGATAGAAGTTTAGCCAACATACCTCGCTTTGAGCTATATTAAATTACTACAATGTTCCAGAAATCTCAGCAACTTCAATCTATTTAGAAACATAACAAAACTTAAACCATAATTAGGAAGAAGTTCATGGTCCAGCTCATTTGAGCATTTTATCAATCACTATGTGTGTAAATTAGTTACAAGGTCCTTCTACAAGATTTCCTTCACCCCACAACCAACACAACACCAAGAATTCATCCATACTAGTTCAATAATCTTTCCACAACCCTTGATAGTACATGCATACATAAATAACACTCCCACACCCAAGATTCATACTTTCCATTAACCATCTTCCACCCCAAATTCTAAATTAAAAATTAGGGTATGGAACCTTACCTCTTAGATGAAGACCTTGTGTGTTGTCCTTGTGAAATTTTCAAGTCTTAAGCAAGAATTGATGAACAAAATGGCTAGGTATTCTCTTTCTCTCTCTAAGATAATGTCACCTCTCTTTAAGAATATTAGATGAAACTCTTAAAAATGATCCCCAAAGCATTTTTATAAAAATGGGACAGGGTAAAATTTCCAAACCATAAATTTACCAAAACCGGGTCTACGATCGCAGACCATACAGCATAATCGATATGCGGCCCGAAAAATGGGCCGCGAAAATGATGCCCAAAAACTGGACTTGTTTGAACCAGTATGCGACAGTTCTGCGGTCCGCAGACTGGACCACAGAATTAACTTCCAGATTTCCTCATGCCAATTCTACGACTGAAATGCGGTCCGCGAAGTGAATATGCGATCGCATAATGGACCACAAAAATGACCTTCAAACTCAACAATCTTTCTGGTCAACTATGCGATGGATATGCGGCCCACAAACTTGTTTTGCGGTCACAAACTTGACCGCATAATCGCCTTCTCTTTCCAAAAATTTCCATCAAATCCTCAGGGCATTCTTCAACCCAAAAAGTCTGTACCGAAGAATTTCTACAATTCTCAAACACGTAAGCCTACCTCGATACCACGAAACCTTAATATCCTTTACGAAAGTTTTACGGGGCCTTACATTCTCCCCCACTTAGGATCATTCATCCTCGAATGAGGAGTAGAGTCCGCCCAGAACACTCAACATAAATCATTTCTCCTTTCACACATCATGAGCCCTCAATTTGACTAACTCCCAATTTTTTAGGAAATTTAGGCAGAGTCTCCCCTGTAATTGGGCCTATCCACCAACAAGTCTCAGAAATCGTTCCTAACAACAAATAGATAACACCACATTGCACCGCAGACATGAAAACAACATCAACCGTGACATCCTAGGCATTACATTATCAATTGGAGCATTTGCATAAATTGTACAAGTTTGGACGTCACTCATAGAAAGTAAACTCCTAGCATTCTTTTAACACAACAATTTCGTGATAATCTTGACTTTATCCATAGATTAATGAACGAGTTCTAGACCCTAATAACTCTACCACACCAACTTTGGACCATCCATGGGCAACTTTCATCTCCTGCCTCACGACACACCACACAGTGGAACAACAACCCAATACATGATAACCACGACCTTTATTTTCCCTATACTCCCCAAAACACATTCTTGTAGCCAATCCTTGACCCAATCAGGATTCGACATACTAGAGTGCATCATTGTGGGAACCTCGTAACCTTTCTTTCTCTTCCTGAATCTCTACTTTTAAGAGACAATACAAAATATGATCTTAAAGTTTCTAGCACCGACCATCAGCCTCATGCAACATTCGTAAAATGTTCTTAACATGTTTGTCCACTCTTGGATATTGGAAAAAGAGATGACAAGAAATTTTTGTTTCCTTATATGTGAAAGCTTATGTACATACTCCTATAGAGTGACTAAGGGCATACACCTTTACCCATATCATTCTCTTATATGAACAACCCCTTGGACATCCTTCCTAATCACTTAAGTCGTGTTACAAGCTTGGGTTAACACCTTTAATTCCCATATGGCTTAAACTTACCGTGGTTGAAGGTCCAAACATGTAAGGAAGTACCATCCCATGGTCAAGTATACATGGCACGAAATCGGATGGCATGAGGAAAGTACATCTCTATGCCTATATGTCAATGTGTATGAGAAGTCATGAATGACTCAATACCGTACATTATGAGAAAAATGCATCTCTATGCATGTATGTCAAGCGTGCATGTAGAAGGCAATGCAACATAGTGATAAAACCATATGCATACTTTCACAGTATTAATTCACTCAGTCCTCCCAGTCACTCAGTCCTCACAGTCACTCAGTCCTGCCAATCACTCGGCACTCGCTCTCGGCACTCGCACTCAGTAGGTACCTGCGCTCACTGTGGGTGTGCAGACTCTGGAGGGCCAGATCCAGTCCAAGCGCTATAATAAGCCAATCATGGAATGAATCAATAATACTTATTGCGGCGTGCAGCCTGATCCCATCATGAATCAATAATACTAGCTGCGACGTGCAGCCCGATCCCATTGATATTCTCATAATTATGGCCTCGGCCTCACTCAGTCAACAATATCTACAATATCTCAGGCTCACAATGTCATGAAAATTAGCCCAAAATGATGACGTAAAGTATCAAGAAATGGTAATAGAGACTGAGATATGATATGCAATTGAATACGTATGACTGAGTATATAATTGCAATGTAAGCAAATAACTCAATAGCAGAAATGTCCTCAGTGGGTCCCAACAAGATAAGCATATATCCTAGACATGGTTTCTAACATGGAACACAACTCAATTACTCCAGCGCGTAAAGATTTCATAGATACAATTAAGATTAGGTAACTGCACAGTACCACAGAAATAACTGAGTCACGATTCACACGGTGCACGCCCACACACCCGTCACCTAGCTTGTGCGTCACCTCAACACCAAATACATACATATCACGTATATTCAGGGGTTCATACCCTTAGCACCAAGTTTAGAAGTGTTACGTACCTCGAACAAGCCAAATGATACTCCAAAGATGCCATCCCGTGTGTACCGACCTCCGAACGGCTCGAAAGTAGCCAAAAACAACTCAAATACATCAAATAATGCCTAAGGAAATAATTCCCAATGATAAAGGTCGAATCTTTAATCAAAAGCCCAAAGTCAACCAAAAAGGCAAACCTAGGACCGCATCTCGGAACCCAACAAAACTCACAAAATCCGATAACTCATTCAATTACGAGTTCAACCATACTAGTTTCACTCAAATCCGATTCCGAATTAATGTTCAAACCCCGAAAATTCACTCTACGAAACTTTAGACAACACCCCCCCCCCCCC